>JAPYZK010009088.1:0-11190 GCA_030522785.1 Platygaster equestris | reverse complement strand
CATAAAGTTTTGGAAACTCCGAATATTTTGAAAATTTTCCGTAATTTCAAACATTTTTTGTAATTTTGAGAATTTAGGAAATTTTGATAATTTTAGAAATTTGTTGGGATCTTGATAGTTCAACAAATTTTTGGAAATCGTGAGAATGTTGGCGATTTTCAACATTTTAGATATTTTGAGAAAGTTTTGGAAATTTTTGGGAAGTTTCGTAAATTTTAGGATACATGCAAATTTCGGAAATAATCAAAATTTACGGAATTTAATGAATTTTGAAAATCCTCGAATTTTCGGAAATCTTGGACACTCCCAAAATGTCGGAAAATAACAAAATTTCTAAATATTCGAGAATTTGGAAGTATCTTAAATTTTAAAATGTTCGTTAAAATTCTTGCGAATTCTGAAAAACGTTCAAAACTGGTGAAAGAATATTCCCAAAAACACCGCGCAATATTTTGTTTTGCGCAGTTTTTGACTGAACCAATTTATCAGTCATACTCACAACAACCATCCATCAAAACCCATTATCATCAAGGAAACAAACCCTCCACAATCACGACGAACTGTTTAAAAAAAA
Source organism: Platygaster equestris (assembly GCA_030522785.1). NCBI lineage: Eukaryota > Metazoa > Arthropoda > Insecta > Hymenoptera > Platygastridae > Platygaster > Platygaster equestris. The sequence continues at coordinate 10,616 of JAPYZK010009088.1, read as the reverse complement.
ACACACAAGTATTGATTCAGCGAACGAATTTAAATGGAGAAAAGGTACTCGTTATGTAAATCCAGGAATCTTTTCAGAAGCTACAAAGAAAAAGAAAAAGGCTGATTCATTAACTACTACAAAGGGTTCTGTCCAATGAAAAAGAGCTCAATGAAAAGACGAATAAAACGTATTCATGAGCTTGAAACGCGGATAACTGATTACCCTTGCTTCACATCGAGTATACTTGATGAATAAGAAAATGATGTACCTAAGCCCAATAAGAATGGAATTTGAACATATTCTTAGCCTTAAAATTTCCCACAGGATTCAATTGTTCGTGAATTTGGAGGACACATCAGATAGGATTTATTTTCACTCCAATTTGATGGCGGAGATAACTTTTTGTACAATTTTTTGGGGGATGGTTCCAAAACTACGTGAATTTTCCTGAATTTTTCAAAACTTACAAAAAACGTTATTTTAGAGAAATATTTGAGAGCATTTCATACAATTCTGATGATTATTCGAAGTGTTTTTATCGTTTTGAAAATTGGTTCTAATTTTGAACAATGTGAAAGGTTTGAATAAAAAAGTGGAAGTCGTCTGTTGAAACTAACAACACTTCAAAAATCGTTTTTGATGTTTTTTCGGATTTTTCGGAACTGCGACTTTCTGGGTTTAGTTTCTGAAAATTCTCGAAATTTGATAAAGTTTCAGAATATTCTGAAACGACCTAAAAATTCAAATTCAGCGAATTTTCCAAAACTTCAGTAATTTCGTATTCTGTCATTTCGAAAATTTGCATCACTTCGAACGGTATAAAATGGAGCTTTCTCATCAAATTAAGAACCACGAAAATTAATATTGTTTAATAACTCATCATAATCATTAAAATAATCAGTAATATATCTGTTTATGATAATAATTTCAATGACTGAAAAACTGATTGAATAAAAAAATGGTCAATTAATGAGTCCTGATGCGATTTTCAGTTCGAATGACCATCTAAAATAGACTTTTTCCGATAAACTTCCAAGTTCAATTGAGCTACAAATCTATTGGAACGAAACAGTAGTTTCAATCTCAACTGTTGAGCTTTATAAACTTTGCTCCCTACAACTCTCGAGCTATCTGTTGATTCATCACTTAACAATCAATTCCATTCGAAGATTCGAGATTGTTCCACCAACCATTATTTTCGCACTTCTGCAGCAGAAAGTACCTTTCAAAGTTTGCAAACATAAAATCGAATTCGATTACATTATTCGTACATCGAATAAAAAAAAATCACGATGATTTTATGAACTAAAAATAACTTCTGTACGTACGAAGTAGGAAATGCAACAAAATTTCTTATTTCCATCCAAGGGTATAAATAATTCTTCCAAATTCAAACATTATTTTGTGTATGAATTCGAAAACCCCAAAATTTCGAATTCAGGCATAATAAGTTCGAAATAAAAATCGAAGTACTCGAGAATTCGAAATTTATAATCTTCAAATTCGAAAGAAAAATCACTCATTCCTCGGAATGTCAAATCAAAAATAGTTACACCAAAAATAAATTTTCTAGGATCAGAAAAAAAAAATGCATCATGAGATAAATTCACCAATAGACCGGAAATTGCGGCTCCTCTTTGTATCGTCTATTCCGTATAATCAGCCCTGTAATCTATGGTACTCCAGGAGCTTTATCCCCAACCTTTTTACTAAATGGCTGCAGTTGTGTGGCAAAATTTAAAGATCTCGCCGAAACTCTGTGTGGATCTTGGAGCTTTCGCGAGCCGTTTTTCACATAAATTAAACATGAGAGCTTTTCTCGCTCAAGGCGCAATTCTCTCTAAAGCTCGAGCGCAAAGGCTATTTACCGCCGCTGATATTTTCGATGAATAAGGAATTCTGAGCCAATCAGCACAAGCGGTCTATTTACGTGACTTTGGACGTAAAAAATGTTCGAAAATAGAAGAGTGACAGGTTTTTAATAGATCTCTATAAAAAAATGCGTAAAAATATCCCAGTTAAGTTAAATCTGAATTTCACTATCGATAAATACGTCAGTTTTATTTTTATGGAGATTTATTTTTACCACTCCGGAAAATACATGACTCGCGTTTTCGCGTGCGAAAATGACGGAATGTATCGTTATTTGAAGAGCTGGAAACGTTTCCGGAGCGATAGATACGAACTAGCGAATTTTATTCCACACACGCACGCAACGGATAAACGTGACACTTTAAATAATCATTTGCTTCCCTGTAGTTACTGGCCTTTTCAGGTATTCAGCATCCCCCGGGGCGTAACTTTGTTTACATGCGACTATTGTAGTTCTAATGAACAGTTTGTATATTATGCAGTTGATGTTTACGTAGCTGGGAATAAGATTGAAAATTGTGTGAATTATTGCATTTGCACAAAGTTTTGGATTTGAATTACTGAGCTTTTGAAATTTCGATAATTTTGACGTGTAGTTTTGAGAAACTTCGAAAATTTTCATTAATATACTTGTATTTTGAAACTTTATATTGAAATCATCATTTGATACTTCGATCTCAAAAAATTTTATTTCTGCATTTATTATGATTTGAATGACTTTTTACATTGTTTTGTGTGCTTTTCAAGTGTTTTTGAGAATATCAATAATGAACGTAATTTTTCGTGAGTTCTGAATGATTGATCACAATAATTCAGGAAATTGTGAATGTATCAAAAAGAAGCTGAAACTATTGAGAATTTCTGGGAGGTCATCGTGAATTTTGGAAAATTTGGGAGCTCACCAGTAATTTTTTGATTTATTTCGTCATCGGATTCAACATGAAAATGCTTCGAGAAGGTCAAAAACTTTGGAATTCATCAAAATGTGGAAAATTTCAGCTTTATCAAATTTTCGAATTATTAAAAACTTCCGCAGTATTCGAAACTTTACAAGCTTAAAACTTTACAGTTTTTCAAAATGCTCAAAAACTTGACAATTCTTAAAAATTCTAAAATTTCTAGAACTTCAAAATTATCAATATCTCAAAAACTTTGATACATCCAAAATTTCCTAAGCTTCTAAGCTATCAAACTTCGAAATTAATCAAAAACCTTGAAAATTCTGAAGATAAACTCGAAACTTCATAACTTTTTCATAATTTGTAATACTTACAAAACTACAATAAATTCCAAATTTCGGAGCTTTTATAAAAGTTACAAAACTTTCCAATTGTTCAAAATTCTTAGGAACTCAAAATATTCATAACTCTTGAATTTCGAAACTGCGAAAATTTCCAAACTTTACTTAAAAATTTTTCGAACTTCTCCAAAACTTAGAAATTCTTCCAAATTCCAAAATTCCTAGAACGTAAAAATTTGCAGTATCTCAAAAACTTCGATAAACCCACAATTTTCTGATCTTCTAAGCTTTCAGACTTCGAAATTGATCAAAATTCCTGAAAATTATGAAATTCTAAAAATAACCTCAAAACTTCATAATTTTTCCCAAACGATGAAAATGTCAAAACTTTACAAACTTGAAACTCCAGAAGTTTGTTAAATTCGCCAAAACTTGAAAATTTTCCAAAATTCTCCAAACTTCCCAAGCCCAAAATCTCTAGAACTTCGATAAATCCCAAATTTTCGAAGCTTCTAAGCTATAAAACCTCCCAAGTGTTTGAAAATCTTAGAAATTCAAAATATTTAGACTTCTCGAAATTTCACAATTTCGAAAATACCAAAACTTTAAAAGCTCAAAACTTCTGAATCCGGAAATCTCTACAGCTCCAAAATTTCCAGTATCTCGAAAACTTCGATACATCAAAAATTTTATAAACTTCTAAGCTATAAAACTTCGAAATTTTTCACTCATAAACGATGAGATTATTATTGGATATTTCCGTGTTTTTTATTAACCGATAACACGAATGGATTTTTTTTTTCAGGTACGTTACAGCCTCTTTATGTGGCGAGGCGTGCAACTTCCCAGACACCGTGGTCTCTGTACTCTTCTGGATTGGATATTTCAACAGCGCCCTCAACCCTTTGATTTACGCGTATGCAGCTTCATTATACAAATCTTAACATCATTTTTATCACACGACTCAAGCACCAGAAAAATTTTCAATTAATATTACACGTCATAATAAATGAGGTCAACAAAAAATCTACAAGGCTTAAAATTATCATGCATCAGGATGAAATCGAGTGTTCCGTTAAATTAAAAACTCAGAATTCACCGACAGTAAAATTTTCAAACATGGGACATTTTCGACTTTAAATCTTTAAATTTGGAGTGTATAATTAATGGAACTATCAAGAAATATTTTGACTGTTATTTGAGGATTGAGACATTTTTCATCAAGCTTTCGGAAATGTATAATGTAACTGGAGTATTTTTCATTACTTTTTGAAATACTTTCCAGAACTGTTCGAGTTTGTTATACTTTCTGAATTCATTTGATGAGTTTTTAGATGCAAGTGAAAATTTTATATTTTCATCAAATAATTTCTTTACATAAGTATTTTCTATCAACTCTTCAAGTTTGAATTTATTTATTAAGAATCTTTCTATGGTGTATAAATATGGTTTTTTCATGGCTGTCATTGAGTTTGATAATTAATTTTGTTCTATTTGATAAATAATTATGAAACTATCGATAATTAGATATTTCATACTGAATGTATTCAAGTTTCAAAATCAACAGTTATGTTCGAACTCATTCATGGTAATTGATATTCACTGAATCCAGTGTTTATCATATCAAAAAGGTCTTAATTATACAATTTCAATAATTAATTGCCAAGTGACCCGAGTTTCAGACTAATTACGACTCAAGCAAAGTCAGACATGCTCCATTATTTCTAATTAATTTCGACAGATGTACTGTTTGCTGCGCTGATTCAAAGAACTTAGATACAACACAGTTTCAATTATATGCGATATTTGGATTTTGAAAAAACAGCTTCAAACTTGAATTTTTTCTGAAATGGAAAGAAACTTTTTCAAGTCACATATAACAATTTTTCAAAATATTCAACATTTTTTTGAATTTCCGAAATTCTCAAAATTTTCAAAGTTTTGGAACTTTTCAAATTTTGCAAAAACAAAACATTTTCTAGATCTACAAAATTTTTGAAACTGTCAACATTTTTAGAGTATCAACAATTTTTGTAATTTCCAACATTTCCAAGATTTTGAAAGTTCTTGTAAATTCATAATTTTGCAATATTTGCTGGAGTCACAAAAATTTTGGAATTTATTAAATTCTCCAAACGGCTAACTTTTTTACAATATTCACAATTGTTGGAAATTTGTGAATTTTTAGATAATTTTCGATTTCCACACTCAATCTCCAAAATTCTTTAAACTGACAACATTTTCAGAATATCCACAATTTCTTTAATTTCCGAAGTTCTCAAAATCACAAAAATTTTCGAGAATGTGTAATTTTCCTGTATTTCCAAAATTTATAAGAATGTTGGAATTTCCGAAATTCTCAACATTGCTCAAAATTGTAAAAATATCCACAAATTTCGAAATATCCGCCATTTCTGAAAATTCTCCAATTTTCAGAAATGTCGAAATTTTGAAAATTTCCTAAATCTCCCAAAATTCTGAAAAATGCCAACATTGTTAAAATATCTACAATTTTTGTGATTCCCAAAATACTTCAGAGAATAAGAAATTCTGTTTTTAGAATTTCCGCAGTTTATCATAAACTCAAAACGTTCCTATAAAGCTTCTCAATCTAAAAATATTGTTTCGTATTTTCAAACTTCGAAACTTCGAAACTGCAAAATTTTCAAACTTTTAAAATGTCTAAAACTCCAAAAATTTCAAAAATACATGTTTTTTGCAATTGTCATTTGAAAATTTCGTCATCCTTGTATTATATTGGATCAAATTAATTAATCAAGACAAATCAGAAAATTTTAATTTCGACATAACAAAAAACTCTCAGTCTAAATCTGTAAAAAAAGTCTTACTCATATCATACCGATAACAAATCCTTACCCCCTTCTTTAAAAATTTAGGCAAAAAACCAAACCCCCCCCCCCCCCCCCCCCCAAGATTGAATCCTAGATCCACCACTGCAAAAAACTATTTTAACCCTCACCAATTGCCCCTCCAAAGTCCATCCATGATGGCTCACCTCTAAAAAACAATAATTGCACAACTCAATACTTTCTTGTTCTCGTTGTTATCCCCCATCCAGGTACTTTAACCGCGACTTCCGTGAAGCCTTCAAAGACACCCTGAAAAGTGCCATGCCCTGCTGCGAGAGCTGCTGGAAAACGCCCTCGCAGTACGTGTAGCGCGCCCGATGGTCGCGATGCGAAGATCGCGGCCAGCAGTTCGCACGTCGTTTTTCGGCGGAAAAAAGCGAGGCCAGCTCGTCCCGTATCCAAACGTCCTCCGAGGACGTACGGGATCCGAAAACGAGCCCTACCAGCGACCTCGATTACGTGCAAAAATACTCATGTACCGCGACCTCCTCCGAGGTCGCGCCCTTAAGTGGCCAGCCCAGTTGTTCCCAGCCGATCGATGCCCCCTCCGAAACAATCTCATTACAGGACACACCAAACAGAGATTGGGAAATCGCTCCCACGAGTCCGAGCAGAAAAAAAAGGAAAATGAGTTTCACGCCTCTCGAGGACATTCAGGAGGAAACCCATGAGAACTTGTGAATTCTTTTTATCGCGTGGAAAGATTTTTTTCATAGGTTGTGGGGTTGGTATGAGATTTTGACGGAATTTTTTATTTTTCTTTCTCAGTACGAAAACTGAGAATTTAAAGGCCTCTGTCTTTCTAAGCCTGAGAATATCCCAAAATGGAAAAAACTGCATGATCTCAGATTTTTTCGATGTTAATCCCTCTGCCATATATTTTTTCGTATATTTTTACTAAAAAAATGATGAAAAGCGAATTTTTGTTTAGGATCTCGCAATTAGTAAGCATCTTTTTGATGAAAGTGATGTACATGAGAATCTACCACTGACCTATATACCACGAAAGAAATCTCGACGAGCGAATTGTTTTATTCACTCAAAGCAAATACTTTGTACCAAGTCGGGGCTTGAATTTGCGAACAATGCATTGTTCAATTCAGAGCGTAAGCTCGGCTTACCTCCCAGGCATTTATAAAATACTCGCCTGTAGGATTCGACAAAATCCTTTTAATATTTCGATACGTTCATTGTTTTTTTTGTTCCTGAATTTTTTATACTTCTATCAAGAGCCGGTTTGGTACCGAATGATCGAACATTGTCATTGCATTTTTTATGGAGGGAGTTTGAGAGACCATTATTGGAAAAATGTATTGGTTATGACATGAAAAAAGTGGAATTTGGTGAATTCGTGTGGTTACTCTTTGAGGCTACTTTCAAATTTTGGTAGAATTCATACTGACTTTCATGAATGGTTGATTGAGAGAAAATTTTCAAGAATCTTAAAACTGCACGAATTTCCCAAATTTGTCGAATTTGAGAAAATTTTGAATAGTTTGAAATTTCTAACTTTTTTGACATGTTGATGATTTTCTATTCTCCTTTATTTTTCAATATTTCTTAATTATTTCAATTTGAAAATTTTCCGAAATTGAGGAATTTTTCGAAAGTCCAAAATTCTCCAATTTCTCAATAGAATCTCGTAATCAAACTTGACAAAAATTTTTAAATTGCCACAATTTCCAAAATTTTTGCGAATTTAGGGAAATATGACATTTTTCAAAATTTCTTACTTTTTCGTAATAATAATAATTTTTTGGTTTTTTATTTTCTTCAATATTTCTGAACTCTGAAACTTTTAAATTTCCCGAAACTAACGAATTTTCCGAAAATCGAAAATTTCTGGAAGTCTTAATGAAATTTCATAAATTTCCAAAATTTTCAACAAATTCGAAATTTTCAAAATATTTGCAGCTTTTAATACTTTCACGTTTCTCACAATTTCCGAATTCTTCAACAATTTTCAAATTGTCACCCGATTTTGAGATCAATTTTTTTTTTCAGTTTTTCGTTAACTTTGTAGTGATCTCGATTGTAAATCAATTTAAAACAGTTCAAAAATGACGATGTCAACATTTCCAAAATCTTAAAAAACTTCTGAAAATACCAATTTCAAAAACCATTTTTCGAAGCTTTTGTGAAAAATAAAAAATCCCAATTCGATGTAAAGTCTGGTAACAATCTCTTAACTAAATTGTTGACGATAAAAATCCCTGATAATTCTATTCCATTCGTTTATTTCTTGTTTCTGCCTTCATTTGCAGTCGCCTGAACGTTGAATTTTGTTCATTTGTTCTGATGATATCGATTCGCGAGGCCTTTATGAAGCGATCATCCTTTTTCATCTTTTTATTTTCTCTAACTACGTTCTACTTTCTGCTTTTCATTCAGAATTTCATACAAAAGGTACGAGATTGGATTTGAATAGAATTATGAATTAAAAGACAATATCGGTGACATTAATTTTTTATAAATATGAATGAAAAAATTTTCCAGACGAACGGAATCAAAATTCTCCAAATTTCGTTTCAAATGCAAATGCACATTTTTAAGTTCAGAATTCCCAAAATATCAGCTGTCGAAATTAAAACAATGAGAGCTTTGATTTTGATTACTGAAAATTAAAAAAAATTCTACATTGACGTAAAAATAAAAATTATGAGATAAATCAATCATTATTCGTGTGACTACGTTTGGATAAGTAATTTGTGTGATTACGTTCGCATAATTTCTTCAAAAATATCATTCGCTTCCAACGAGAAAAAAAGTCGAAAACTGACATATTCGTAACTTCGAAAAATCATTCAGAAATACCCAAAATCGTCGAGCAAAAAACCTGAACCAAAAAAATAAAAAAAAAAAGCCTACAAAAGAAAAAGAATCGAAAAAAAAAAAAACATTCCAAGACCTAACTACACTTGGGTCCCGATTTTGTGCGAATAAAAACATCAGACCGCACAAAATAGGTAAATGAGTGTAAAAACATAAAACTACAACGTTTCCCCAAAAAACAACGAAAACCGTGAAATTCATAAGATGAAAAAGCGTGAAATGTGATTTATCGATTTCCACTTCAAGAGGAATCAGCTGTGTAAATAAGTTCCGAACGTAGAAAATAGAAACATAATATAATATGTATGACCGGGAAAAAAGGCTCAATCACAAGGGAATTGTTGTCCTTGTTTATCGAATGGATAAAAAGACGTTAATTTTCACAAAACGATTGTGTGGAAATTGTTGTATTCTTTTCGTTTACTGCCTTCAAGTATGAGTATTCCATTCTCAATTTATGGATTTCGACGTTTGATACAAGACAATACGACAGTTAACATGACATTCGGTGAATTAATTTTTTCGTAGATAAAAATGAAAGTTCGAAAAAATTTATCAAATTTTCGGTATTCGGATGTGACTAGATGCGGCTTGGAAATAACGTAGAACGTAGGTAACATCAAATCAAAACGTGTGAAATCGCATGAAACCGACTTGTAAAATATGTATCATAGCAATAAAATTGTAAATAATGTTTGTGCTTGTCGAAGCTTGTTGTTTTTGTAAAAAAAAATTCAAGTATGTGTAAGTACTTATAATGTGCGATTTAATTGGACCCAACGAGAACGGATTTTGTGATGAGTTGTTTATTTCAGAGTTATCAAGCTCGAATTTAATCTGATTACTGATTCAACATCTTATTTTCATCGAAACATTTTTTCCTTTAAATTTTTGGGAAGTTCAGAAATTTCGAGAATAGTACAAGATCGGACCTTTTCCTCAAGAAACAACCCCGAATAAAATATCCCAAACAAATCCAAAAATTCCCATAAAATCCAAAAATTTACGAAAATGATTTAAAATTTCAGTAAAAAAAATTATAAAATCTGACAGCCCTGTCATAACTGTTCGCAACTCCACATTACGAGCCAAATAATAATGTAAGTTCTCCATTTCATTCGGAATTGTAAAATATTGTACATACGGCTTGGTAGTTTCGTCGTGTAATAGAAGACGCGAACAATGGCCACGTTTAACCTCTCGTGAGTGCATTGTGCGTCGCAATGGCGTTACGCAAGCTTTTGTTCTAGCTCTTCTTTACGTATCCTCGAAAAGAAGTTTATTTTTGTAACACTTTGGCTGAACGCGAAAACATTACAAGGGGCTTCCGTTGCGTGACACGAGAGCGTGCAACATCTTTCAGAAACAAAGAGTGCAAACTTTAAAATCGATAGTTGCAACCAGATTCATGATTTTCAGTCGAGTTTTGGCTCATTTTACGTCAGTTCGGAAAATTTTGGAAATCCAGATTTTTATTTACATGCAGTATATTCTAGTTTGTTGCCAGATTTTCACCGAAAAATGATCGCTTTTATGGTTTTTTTTTTATAATTGACGTTTTTTTGGGGGAAAATAAAAAACATTTGAGTGAACAAGAATTACTGAAGATCAATTGAATTCTAGAAAATTCGACTGATTTTGGAGGTGGACTTGAGAAATGGAGGCTTTTTCAGATATTTTTTATTTTTGATAGCATTAATCGAAAGCTGGACATTCTTTCGAATTGTTAAAAATATCGTAATATTTCGAGAAATTTGAGGGAAAACATTATTTTTTCCAAACAACGAAAAGTTTCGAAAGTTTTTTGGTATAGAATCTAT
>JAPYZK010009085.1:0-10207 GCA_030522785.1 Platygaster equestris | reverse complement strand
AGATAACCGGAACCACGGAAATACTAGAATAATCGATAAGCAACACTCGATTAAATCTTGATAACTGTAAGAATCGATTTTGCATCACCTGTCAAAAAATATAAACCTAACCTAAAAACAGTTCGAGGGCTGTTATTGCGCACTCACTTTACAGGCTCGAAAATCAATGATTTAATAAGGGGATTGTGAAAAATAGCGTGCATTACTCGGGCTTCAGTCAACAAATGCAACCGAGGGTGAGTGCTTTCCTCGCTACGCTCGGGAAGCAAACTTCACCCTCGGTTGCATTTGACGACTTTCAGCCCTCGTTATGCAAATAGCTAATGTCCAACTTACAAACTAAATAAATTCAGATTTCTAATTTCCACAATCGACATATTTTAATTAATTTTCGAATTTTTATCATTCTTAACTAATCTTGAATTTTGAAATTCGAAAAATTTCAATGTACAAATCTTAAATATTTTAATTTATCTCAATCTGAAAAATGTTCGAAAATTGAATTTTTCGAATCAATTAAAACTTTTTTCGAGAACAAAGAACTGCATACTTCAAAAATTCATTTCCTTTTTATTCTTCTCATACCTCTTATCGATTTTTACGAACTATTTTTGAAACCTTTAACATTTGAATGATTTATTATAATTCGGAAAAAGGCGTTAAAAAAAGATCCAATTAATCATAATTTGACCTGCAATACCCGAGCGTATGATAAAGACGACAAGGATTTCGAATTTCTTCAAGTGGCGATGTTGGAAACTTGTTAAAATTTGCTTCCATGAACTTATTTATCAGGCGTAACAACAATATGACTCGAGTACTTTCACGCTCCAGAAACTTATCCAATGATCGTCGATTTCACTTTTTCTAATTATGATTCATAAAAAGGTACACATAAATTATTCATGCAAATCTTGGTAAATCAACTATTTATCTTCAAGCTCATTAAAAACAATTACAGTAAAAAATCTTTAGTTGACTTATTTTACAATAATTATGAATTTTCTACGTAATGGTACAAATTTCGAGAACTTTTCGTAAGACTTTGAATAATTTTTTTCAAGTCTGGAAACTTGATTTTGGGCATGGAAAATGCGAATTCATAAGTTTAAAAGGTCATGAAATCGCGAATTGAATATAAATTTTCAAACAAAGGGCGATTCATTCTAGCAGTCAACTTGGGACTTATGATTTCCGTGACTCCCATCATCGACTCCCATAATGGGAGACATGAGCAGGGCCGTCTCTAGGTTTTGTGGGGCCTGGGGAAAATATTTTAGGCGGTGCTCCTCAATTAAATGTTGTAATGAATAATGAATTGGAAATTTGACGTTACGGAAATATTAAGATTCCTAAAAATATCGGAGTGTAGAAGTTTTGGAATTTTCAAGATTGAAAATTATGGAGTTTTGACATTTTTGAAGGTAAAAACTCGATGTTTTGAAATGAAGTCTGTAAATTTTGAAATTTTTCAAGTTTGTATGTAGTTTGAAGTTTTTGAGTCTAGAAATTTGGAAATTTTTGAAATTTTAGAACTTCGACATTTCGAAATAATGAAGTTTAGGAACTTATAAAGCTTTGGAATTTTGAATTTTCGAAGAATTATGAAGTTCTGAAGTTTTGAAAGTTTCGGAAATTTTACAAGTTTTTAAAATGTTGGAATTATGAATTTTTCGAGGATATTCAAAAACTTTGGAATTTTAGACATTTCAATATTGAAAATTATTGAGTTTTTACATTTTCACAGTTCTAGTAATTTCTCAAGTTTCAAAGTTGGTCGAATATTTTGAAGTTATGAAGCCTAAAAATTTATAAATTTTTGAAGTTTCAGAAGTTTTTTGAATATCGGAGTTTTTAAGCTTTCGAGAATTTCCAAGAACTTGGAAGTTTTTAAAGAATTTCAAAGATAAAAAATCATAAGTTTTCAACCTTTCTGAAGTTCTGGAAATTCCGCAAATTTTCTAGTACTGTAAAGTATTGAAGCAAAGAAATTTCGAAATTTTTGAAATTTCAGGACTTCGACATTTCGAAATCATTAAGTTTAAGAACGTGTAAAGCGGTGGAATTTTGAATTTTCGGCGAATTATAAAGTTTTGAAGTTTCGGGAGTTTCGGAAATTTGACAAGTTTTTAAAATGTTGGAATTTTGTATTTTTTGAAAATGTTCAAAAACTTTGGAATTTTAGGAATTTTAATATTGAAAATTACTAAGTTTTGACATTTATACAGTTCTGGGAATTTCGCAAATTTTGAAGTTGCTTGAATATTTTGAAGTTATGAAGCTTAGAAATTTAGAAATTTGTAAAATTTTATAAGTTTTTCAAATGTCGGAGTTTTAAAATTTACAAGAATTTCCGAGAACTTGGAAGTTTTTAAGAATTTTTAAAATATCAAATTATCAAGTTTTGACATTTCCAAAGTTCTGGGAATCTTGCTAAGTATTGGAATATTGCTAAATATTTTCAAGTTTTGAAGCGGAGAAATTTCAAAATTTTCGACATTTCAAGATTTTGAAATTTCGGTATTGTAAAGTTTTGAAATTGACAAAGTTTTGGCACTTTCAAAGCTTTGGAAATTTCAGAATTTTATGGAACTGTGAAGTTCTAAAGAATTATAAAGTACTGAAGTTTTGTAAATTCAGAAAATGTTGTACAATTTTCAAAAATGTTGGAATTTCGAAGTTTTCGACCCTAGTAATTTAGATTCTTATAAAAATGAACAAAATTCTTATAAGATCCTACATTTTCTTATCAGAATTCCATTTTTTATAAGACGACCTTATAAAATTCTTATAAGTTTTACGATTTTTATAAGGTAATCTTATAAAAAACTGGATTTTGTTAACAGAATTTCTAAAAATTTTCTTATAAAAAAACTGTTTTTATAAGAATTTTCAGAAATGTTTTTATAAGAAAAAATTTTATTATAAGAATTTCACAGTCAATTCTTATAAGAAAAGTGAATTTCTATAAGGTCACCTTATAAGAATCGTTGAACTTATAAAAATTTTATAAGACCGCCTCATAAGAAATGAAATTCTTATAAGAAAATTTCATATTTTATAGAAATTTCGTTGATTCTTATAAGAATCGAAATAACTAGAGAAAAATGTCCAAGAACTTTGAAGTTTTTAAGAATTTCAAACATTACAGATAATTAAGTTTCAACATGTTCAAAGTTTCGTAAATTCAGCGATTTTTCCACTTTTTACGTATTTCAAAGTCCAGAGTCCAGAAATTTCGAAATTCATAAAATCTAAAGACTTTGAAGTTTTTAAGTATCTAGAAGTTTAATATTTGTATATTTTTGGAATTTTTAAAGTATCAGAACTTTCTGACATTCTATAAATTCGAAAAATTACGGGACACAATTCCCATATTTCTGGCGTATTTTCGAATCATCAAATACTCGTTCGTCGCCTTATAAAATTATCCTTTTTTCGCAAAATTGCCCGAAGACGTCGCATGCTCTCGTCAAGAACTCGCTTCATCCCCAGGAAACATTTTATTCCTCAGCGTTTTATCCCCCCCCCCCCCCCCCCCCCCCCCCCTTTCTTTTTTTATCCTCCCCCCCCCCCTTTTTTCCCCCCCCCCCCCCCCCCACATTCGCTATTTTTTATTTCATTTCGTTCTTATTTCTGTTTCCCAAGCAACTCTCGGAAGGAAATTGCTCCTACGAAATCTCGGCGATTCACGATCGAACGTCAAAAGCCCCGAGGATTCGTAAAATGCAAATTTCCCGCTCGTTATTGGTTTGAGACAAAAGGAAGATAACTCGCGGGTTGACAAAGCGCGATTCGAAAAGTATAAAGGTTCCGCGTTATCAGTTTATCGGTGAGAGGCCTCGGGCTTTTCCCGATCGTTTTTCCCTCGGGCTTTTTTTATTCTTCCCTTTGAAGTTTCGCCCCCGAAAAATGGAACTAGATTGCAAAACTGCAGACTGAAACGGGAAAATGTGTGTGACTGCAGAGGAACTTTTAATTCTGAGGGAGAAATGAGTGTAGTTGATGTTAGAAAGTTCTGGAAAAGGGAAATTTATATTTGAAAAGCTTTGATTTTCGACATTTGAAGATTCTGAGACTTTGTTATTAACGTATTTTGATTTATTTGTTCTAATTTTGAAATAATTAAGTCAATGAATTCTTTTTATTTTCTGTAAAGTGAAAGTTTTACGTTTTTTTGTCATATTTTTGAAATTTATAATAAATAGGTAACTTAAATTTTGGTGTTTGAATTACTTATGTTTTTAGATTTTGAAGTCACAATTTTTTTTATTTTTTTTCTTCGTATTCGAATTTATACTTTCCAAATTTGAATACAAGGTTGCTGAAAATAGTGATTACGAAGTTTTTTAATCAAAAATTTGAAATCTCGGAGTTTTGAATTTTGAACCATCAGGCTGAATTTTTAGATTTTTAAATTTGTAACTTAATATCTGAAAATAGATCGAGAATTGACTGTATTTTGATGGATGAAATTGATATTTTACTGTATACACATTAAGACTTGCGAATTTATCGAAAACATTTGGAATTTTGTTATATTCCAAAAATAAAAAGCATAATAAATTCGAGTGTTTAGAGTAAAAAATCTGTAATTACCGAAAACTGAGAATTTTCACAAGATTTCTGAAATTTGGTTCAACTCCAAATAATAAAAAATCACATTGGAGAATTTACTATATTTGAAAAAATGTTAAGAATTTTTTAAGAAGTTCTTCCGCAAATTTGGAAATTTTTAAAAAATTTTGACAATGTCACAAATATGTCAAAATTCAAATCGAAATTCGAAACACATCTGAACCTTAGTGATTCTAGTTTTTATGAAAAATTTGTATAGAAATTTTTATAAGGTCGTTTTTATAAAAGTTTTATAACATTTGCATTTTTTATAAAGTGTTATTATAAAAGTTTCATGAAAAAAATTTTTTTGCAACATTTTTAAAAATATGCAAAAATTTGTCTAACCTTTTTTAGGGTCATTTTGCTAATATATATATATACTATTTTTCATTAGTTAATGAGGCTCTAGCTCAAACTGAAGAAATTAAAAAATGTTTTAGAGACATTTTTTGTAGAAATGAAGGTTTTGTAAGAAAATTTGTAGGCTTTTAATTGTTTTTATGAAAAAACAGATGAACTGTATAAAATTGTGACAGATTTTATAAAAAAATTTTTTTGATGAAGTTTTTATAAAATCACTTAATTCAAATCGAAAATTTCATATGACTGCTATAAAATCGACCTCATAAAAAAACGAATTCTTATAAATAATTCACCGATTTTATAAAAATTTTGCCTGTTTTCATGAAAATTACAATCATTACGGAATTAACGTCAAATTTCAACCAAATCTCCAAAAACCTCAATTCAAAAATTTCGTAAACTTCACAAAATTCCAAAACCTGCAAAAATCTTCCCAAATTCTTCGAAAAATTCCCCCTCCATAATCAATGATGCTCAAAAATGATTAAAATCCACTCAAACACAATGAAGAAAAAAAAGAATTCCGTAAAGTGTAATTACTTCAACGCCGAAATTTAATTTTTTACTTCCTGCATTTTTTCCTCTCGTCAAGAAAGGCCTTTGTAATTCACTTTATCGCCTTGGAAAAAAACTGAAAACCCTCCGTTAAAACACTTCTCGACATTTTTCGATTCCGGGTCTCTTTAATGAAACGATGTCGACGAGCTTTCAGAAAAGAATGGCCGAGGCAAAAAGCCATCGCTTGCCATTTCCAATCACTATCGATCTTTTCGTATCGATCAACTCGCCTTTTTCTCGTTTTGCGACTCGCATAAGTCCGATGTACGTCAAAAAACGGGGAAGCGATCCAATCGACTCGCATTTTGACGTTTGGAAAATTAAGGGGAGCCCAGCGATTGATGCGGACAGTCAAATCGATCCGCGAAACCGGGGAAATGAAATTATAGGTACCAAAATACTTATTGTTTTACTTTATTTCATTTGACATCGTTTTTCAAGTACCGTAAACTGAACAAAAGTTTCGTGAATACGAATATTTTCAATTTTGAAAATTTCGAAGCTATGAAAACGTTTTTGAAATTATGAAAATGTACAGTATTTTCATGATTCTTGAAATTACGAGAATTTTACGAATTCTTGACATTTAGAGAAACTTGATAATTTGGAATTTTTTGAACATTTGAACGTTTTTAATAATTATGAGAATTTTCAAGGTTTGAAGTATTTTGAGGATTGTGGAATTTATTGGTATTTTGGAAATTTAAAGAATTTCTAAATATGCGTAAATTTCAGAGATTTGTGAAAGTTTCGAAAATTCTGAGAGTTTATAATATTTTTATGATTCTTGAAATTACGAAAATTTTACAAATTTTAAACATTTAGAGAAACTTGATTACTTGGAATGTTTTTAACTTTTTAACATTTTTAAGTATTCTGAGAATTCCCAAAGTTTGAAGTATTTTGAGGATTTTGGAAGTTATTGGACTTTTGAAAATTTCAAGAATTTCAAAATGTGCGTAAATTACAGAGATTTGTAAAAGTTTCAAAAGTTCTGAAAATTTATAATATTTTCATAATTATTAAAATTACGAAAATTTTACGAACTCTTAACATTTAGAGAAACTTGATAATTTGGAATATTTTCAACATTTCAACATTTTTAAGGATTCTGAGATTTTTCAAAGTTTGAAGTATTTTGAGTATTTTGGAAGTTATTGGAATTCTGAAAATTCCAAGAATTTCAAAATGTACGTGAATTTCAGTGATTTGTAAAAGTTCCGAAAGTTCTGAAAATTTATAATATTTTCATAATTCTTGAAATTACGAAAATTTTACGAATTTTTAACATTTAGAGAAACTTGATAATTTGGAATATTTTTAACATTTCAACATTCCTAAGAATTCTGAGATTTTTCAAAATTTGAAGTATTTATTTTGAGAATTTTTAAAATTATTGGAATATCGAAAATTTCAAGAATTTCAAAATTTGCGTAAATTTCAGAGATTTGTAAAAGTTTCGGAAATTCTGAAAATTTGCAATATTTTCATAATTCTTCAAATTATGAAAATTTTACAAATTTTAAACATTTGAAGAAACTTGATTACTTGGGATGTTTGTAACATTTGAACATTTTTAACAATTCTGAAAATTTTCAAAGTTTGCAGTATTCTGAGGATAATTTTGAAAATTTCAAGAATTTCAAAGTTTGCGTAAATTTCAGAGATCTGAAAAAGTTTCGAAAGTTCTGAAAGTTTATAATATTTCCAGAATTCTCGGAATTACGAAAATTTTACGAATTCTTAAGATCAAGAGAAACTTAATAATTTGAAATGTTTTTAACATACCAAAATTTTCAAGAATTCTGAGAATTTCCAAAATTTGAAGTATTTTGAGGATATTGTAAGTTATTGGAAATTTTGAAATTTCAATACTTTCAAAATGAGCGTAAATTTCAGAGATTTGTGAAAGTTTCAAAAATTCTGAAAATTTGTAATATTTTCATAATTCTTAAAATTACGCAAATTTTACGAATTCTTAACATTCAGAGAAACTTGATAATTTGGAATATTTTAAACATTTCAACATTTTTAAGAATTCTGAGATTTTCCAAAGTTTGAATTAATTTGGTGATTTCGAAAGTTATTAGTATTTTGAAAATTTCAAGAATGTCAAAATAATCATAAATTTCAAAGATTTGTAAAAGTTTCGAAAGTTCTGAAAATTTATAATATTTTCATAATTCTTAAAATTACGAAAATTTGACGAATTCTTAACATTTAGAGAAACTTGATAATTTGGAATATTTTTAACATTTTAACATTTTTAAGAATTCTGAGATTTTTCAAAGTTTGAAGTATTTTGAGGATTTCGAAAGTTATTGGTATTTTGAAAATTTGAAGAATTTTAAAATAATCGTAAATTTCAATTATTTGTAAAAGTTTCGAAAATTCTGGAAATTCATAATATTTTCATAATTCTTGAAATTACGAAAACTTCACGAATTCTTAAAATTTCGAGAAACTTGATAATTTAAAACGTTTGAAGATTTTCAATAATCTAGAGAATTTCGAAAGTTTTCAGTAATTTCACAATTTTTAGAATTCCAAAAATTTTAGAAATTTCAGAAATTCAAAAATGTATCAAAAATCTTGAGCATCAAGTCAGTTTTCATAATTCTTGAAATTTAAAAAATTTTACAAATTTCCAAAATTCCAAGAAACTTTTGTTTAGTCAAAAATTGTTCAAAATTTTCAGCATTTCGAAAATGTATATTTCAGAGATATGAAAAAAATTCGAAAATTCTGAAAATGAACAATACTTCCATAATTATTGAAATTCAGAAAATTTTACGAATTTCGGAAACTTCGAGAAACTTGTTAATTCCGCACATTTTGAACATTACAAGATTTACAACAATTTTGCGAATTTTCGAAGTTTGGGGTATTTTGAGAACTTCAAAAATATTTGGAATTTCGAAGATTTCAAAATTTTCGAATGATCCGAGAATTTCGGAAATTTCCATAATTCTCGAATAAAATTTTACTTTTCAAATTTGTGGAATTAATTTCGAGTAAAAATCACCTCAGCTCCCCCCCCCCCCCCGAACGAAATTTCTGGCTACGTCATTGTATAGATTTTTTTGAGTAACTCTGAAAATGATCGAAAATTTGGAAGTACGGAAATGTAGATATTAAAAACTGTAATTTTTGTTCTTGTATATTTTCTAATTCTATCAAAATTCATCAATTTATTGCAATTCACTTTTATTCATGATTTTATTGTTATAATAAATATCATGACATGCATTGTTCGCACAATTTCCAATTTTTATAGTTCACGACAAAATTTTCCACTCCACCGATTTTCATTCACCATACAAAATATTCCGAATTCGGAATTTTAGATAGAAACCTAACATTATTTATGTATAATTGTGGTTTTTTTCATTTTACGTGCTCGAGTGTTCGGAAGCGACGATCAATTGTGACCTGGTTCGGAATATTTTTCCTGGGCGATGTATCGATGAGCATCGATAAACCTCGTCTTCATACATGGATAAACATAGAGACCGGGGGAAATAAAATTATAGCGCGAGTTCGAGGGTGGAAAAGAAAACCCTTGGGAGCTTTTCCATACTTTTTTTTCGTTTTTCCATTGTTATAAAGGTCGTGTTTAATTGAGAAAACGTTCATTTCTCATATTCACTCTTTTTTTGGGGGCGATAAAAAAGTCACGAAATTTTTGAGTGTTCGGTTTTTATCGAGCAAATACAGAAGTTCGTTAACGTTTGTGATGAAAAAATGTTGTGGAAAAATCGTTACGACATAAAAGTGATCGAAAACTGTTTTTTGGAAAGATTTTTCTTTTCGGGAGTTTATTGTATTTTATTGTATTTGTATTGGTTACCTTGAGAGTTTTTTGTATTTAAAGGTAGAATTATTGCGCACGTGGAAAACATGGAATTGTCAGGGAATTTGGAAAAGAGTTCGAATTCTAGATCTGAACTAATATAATCGTTTAGTGATTTATTCTTGACTTTCGGAATTTTCGAAGTCTGGGGAATTTTATGTTCGGCTGAATTCGGATAAATTTTGAAGTTTGGAAGCATTTTGGAGTAGTAAGGTTTCGGAATTTAAGTTTTGGAATTTTTAGAGCTTTGGTTACTTGGAAGTGCTGAAATTTTGGAGAGTTTTATCATAAAATTTTGAGTTTTGAAATTTTTGATGTTTAGGAAATTTTAAAGGATTTTGGAGCTTTTGAGAATTTTAAAGTTCGAAAGTTGTTGAGTTTTGAGATTCTTTACCTTCTGGAAATTTTGAAAGTTTTGCAAATTTGAAGCCTAGATGTGTCAAAATTTTATATATTTAGGGATTTCGGAATTTTGACGAATATTTGGATAAATGTTCAAGTTTTAATACATTTGAGAGTTTTGGACTTTTTACTACATGATTCAATAAGTTTCCGGAATGGAAATGAGAAAACCAAAATTTTTTCAAAAATACACTTTATTCTTCAACATAGTTCCCTTTTAGCTCGATACACTTTGTCCAGCGTTTTTCTAACTTTTCAATACCAGTTTTGTAAAACGATGTCGAAAGTCCCTCAAAAAAGGCATCAGTTTCCGCTTCGACTTCGGCATTGGAGTAAAATCTTTTCCCCTGGAGCCATTTTTTCAAGTTTGGAAAGAGATAATAGTCGCTGGGGGCCAGATCTGGAGAATAC
>JAPYZK010009084.1:0-12260 GCA_030522785.1 Platygaster equestris | reverse complement strand
AAAAAAAAAAAAGGGGGGCCTCTCCGGCAGTTTTGGAGGAACTCGGTATAAGTAACCGAAACTTTTATCCGATCCGCTCCGGGCTGGAGCGGATCGAATGAACACTTTTATATCCATCCGTTCCGGAACGGATGGATAGAAACTTCCATCCGATCCGCTTCAGCCCGGAGCGGATGGATTTAATAATCTCATCCGTTCCAATACCCTGTATGAAAGTCATGTATGTATTGTAGGTTCTTGCACTTATTACCTTCTGAATTTCTCCCCTTCAATTAGTGTACACTCAGATACGCTCGTTTTCTGTAACTCGAAATCGATGAAAAGTAATTTCCGTTTGTGCAGGGAATATTTTCACAGACTTGGTAATCTACCGGACGTGCAGAGCTCTTTTGGCACCAAATAATACGAATTGTTCGTTATTACACGACAAAAGCGATAGTCCGGAAGCAATACATTTACAGGAACTGGTACAGCCTTATTCGAGTACCATATTTGTTCTCAAATCGTTCTGCGATCTATTGATACCAGCTTTTTTAACGTTATTTATCGGTCCTTGGAGCGACAAATTCGGCAGAAAACCGATTCTACTTGTCAGTTTGATAGGTAAGGAAATAAGAAATACGTACAGTTTCATATATAAAATACAAATAAAAGGAAAAAAAACGAACTGGACTAGAAACTTTGTTAATTTTTATAAGATTGAATTCTAATAAATCTAAGAATTCACGAATCTTAAGTACAAAACTTTAAAGTCATCAAAAATTTTGCTAAGACTGTCCATTTCAGCTCAAGTCTTATCGGACCTAAACCAAAAGACAACATAGTCGTAAAACTCGAGTTTAATTATATCGTCGATCGATTTTTTCGTAGCAAGTTGGCCAGGGTGCTCGGACAAAAATCGTAAAATAGTCGTGCAATATAAAAGAAATCGTAAATCTCGAAGGACTTGGGTCCTGGCTTTGACCGTGTTGAGCAAACTATGTGAATTGAGTGTAATAAAGGGATCCAAATCGAGAGTCGACTGTAATGTTCAATTCTCAGTCAAGTATGTTTCATGGTTTTTTCCATAAGGACCATGTTTGATGTACACCATGTTGGCTTTGATGAGCGAATACGACGTGGACACCAAGTACTTATTACTGGCTTCGATACCTTACGCGTTAACGGGAGGTTACTCCGGTCTTTTCACTTCAGCATTATGCTACATAGCCGACGTAACAGACGAAGATTTAAGGCCCAAGAGGCTGGTGATAATGGACGCGACTCTCAGTTTCAGCGTCCTGTGCGGCACGTTCGCAGGGCCCGCACTTTCCAACATTTTTGGCTATGCTACAGTTTTTACTGCAGCGGCTACAAGTTGTTTCATTGGGGCTATCTATGTCACGTATTTTCTCGCGGAAAGCGTTTCTCACAACAATTCCGTAAGTACAAAATTTCAGATAACGACCACTAGAGTTCCTATAAATAGAAAGTTTGGCCATCCAGGCGCAAATGTTTGATTGGCTATCTCCAAAGCTGGATACAAAATGGCGGCTCCAATAGGAAGAAGCGAATGTATGTACGTGACGAATGTATGTATGGATACCGCCGCCATTTTGGATCCAGCGATGACATGTAAACACTAACACATTTCAGAAGGCCAAAGAACTCTTCATTTATAGGAACTCTAACGACCCACTCATGATTTCTTATTCTATTTCCAATATATGCAATATACATAAGATTTCAAATTGTGATATTCGAAAAAATGTAGACTATCAATTGAAATTGTCAATTATCAATGTTGAAATTCCAGAATTTATAAGTACACTCGTTTCTTGATTTAGTAGCATTCGATTTATGAGCCGCTTGATTTAGTAGCGGGCCAAACATTTGATTTAGGAATCTTCCCCTCTCGTGCCCTGTCCCCACCATACCGCCACAGTGTCCGCCATCTTGCTCGTGAAATTCAAAATTGACCATTTATGGCTGTAACGTACTAGCTGTTCCAAAAACATTGTTCTCGCTGGGCGCGTCGGTGGGATCCCCTCTCGCCGCTGCTAAATCAAATGTCTGAATTACGGATAAGGCTACTAAATCAAGTAACGAGTGTACGAAAAATTCGAATCTGCAGAGTATTCGTACATTAGAAACTCTGAAATTGAAAATTAAAAACCCGGGAATTGGAGAAGTGATATATTAAAATTGAATTTTTTTTTCAATTTAAATTCCCACTATTTGACTGATGTCAATGCCTGTGATATATTCATTATTCACGCTGTTTTTACAGATAAGTATACGAAATTTCATCGATCTAGAAGTCGTACGAGACTTGTACGAAACCATCACGCAACCGAAAATTGGGTTCAATAGACCGGTCGTAGCATGTTGCACCATTTGCCTTATGCTGCATCTTTTGGTAATAGTTGGCGAAAATAGCATTTCTTACATGTTCACCACCACGAGGCTTGGTTGGAACGTTTCGGATTACGCGTATTATTCGGCGGTGACGATTATGGTTGGAATTGTCGGTGGAATTACAAGCTTCAAATTGTTTCAGTCTCTTTTTGGTAAAGTATTGATACGTGTGGAATTTATGAAAATATAATATATAATATAATAAAAATATCATAAATTAAAATATATATATAGATGTTGGGGGGAGGGGGGGTTATGACGAACAAAAATTATATAATCGATTCAACACAATTTCGAAACTTTTTAATTTAAAAATCCATATGTCTTATCTGAAAGGTCTGAATCTGAGCTCAGACGTTTATCTATTAGAAGTTCAAGAGTTTTACATGATTTACTCAATACCCTAGTAACTCTGATCCTCTTAAGTTGACTTTATAAAAACTTTATAAGGAATTTCGAGTGACCTTAATGAGGAATTGGAAAACAATTTTCAACCAATAAGGGCAATAATAATATAATACAAATTCTTTACAAAAATTTTCGGGCCTTATAGGCGACTTTATGAAAAGTTAAGGGAAAATTGATTTTGTTCTTTTTTTTTCAAATTTTTTAGTCTTTAAATAATTTAAAAATATTTTTTGTTCCTAATGAGGATGACTGACCTCATAAGGCTGAAGATTCCTTATGAGGATTTTATAAAATAACCGTATGAAGATCGAAAATGTTATCATAGATCTCTGTAAGGATCTGATTTACTAGGGCATTTTGACGAAAATAAACTGAAAATGATTCAATTTATAAATTTATTGACCCTTCCCCTTCCCCCTTTTTTCTGGCTACACGCCTTATATAACATCGTCTTCTTGATAGAGTGACGTTTTGCTTGATGCTCTTTCAGGACTTCCAGAAACTGTAATCATAATGATTACAAGCATTTTGAGTTTGGCGAGCAAATTAATTTTTGCGTTCACTTGGGAATCGTGGAACATATTTTTGGCTGCAACACTGGGAGCATTTGGTGGCTTGGCAGTTCCGTTATTACGATCTATTATATCCAAGTCGATTCCTTTCCAAGACGTTGGTGAGAAATTCACTATACTTTTGATTTCTGTAGCAGGTATGGAAAAAAATTTCGTTGACTGCAATATCTGATTTCCCGGATTACATAATTAAACCAAATACAAAATAGGATGGGTGCCAAAATATGTTCGTCTGCTGTAGCTAAATAGCTCTTGATCCTTTTAAATACTTTTTTTTACACATGCAAAAAAATGGCCCTTTTTCATGCACGAAATGTGGGCGCAAAATGTCATTTTTCATTGATATAGTATAGTAATGCAGAATAAATGTGCGCAAAATGGCGTTTTGCGCACACTTATTCCGCATGGAAAATTTTCAAACCGTGAAAAAATTTCGATACTGATAAACCTCGACACAGCTCACTTCGACACAGCGGACTCTTAATGACCGTAACGCGATCTGGAGCGATTAGGCTTTGTGCGTCAAAGCCAGGTGAAAATTCCGGAAGCCCGGAATATCATTAGCTCAGGACGTCTTTGGGCCTGGGCCGAAAGGGGTCGTATATTATGTATCACAAGGGCCCTTTGGACGTCTGACTAATATACATGGCACTGAAAAGTAACATCGAGATGTCTGCCTGTCAGCGTTTCTGCTTGATTTATTGCACTTTTGAGATAGCGCACTGTTTACTTAAAACCCCCTAATCGTGCGCTGTGTCGAGGTTTATCAGTATTTTAAAAAGTTTGTCTGAACTCCACAAATTTTCCAAAATTCTCAAAATTTCCGAAATTCACCAAAATTTTCTAAAATTTCCAAAATTTCTAAATGCCCAAAAATTTCTAAAATGATCATTCGAAAAAATTATGAAATTTTCAAAAATTTTAGAAAATTTCCATTTCAATTTTTCGTGCACTTAAAAGTGCCATCTTTGTGCATTTGTAAAAAAAGCACTGTATGCAACAAGTGCGCAAGATAGGTTAGCCCGTGAGTGTAAAGTTTGAAACACTCGACTTCGGCTAGTACACTCTCGACTTCGGCTCACGCATTCGACTTCGGCTACAGGAACTCGCTACGCTCGTGCGTTCGCGTATGTCTCGCGCGTTCTCCTTTGTCTCGTTGTGCGTTCGCCTTTGTCTCGCGTGTTCGCCTCGTCTCATGTTCCAAACTTTACACTCACGGAATAACCTATTTTGCGCACTTGTTACATAATGTACTATTTTCTATTGCAAACAGGAAAAATATTTTCCATTACAATATTTTTCGAAACATTGATGGCTCTCGTGGCGTCGCCTTTGTACACGGAGGTTTATGTGAAATACATGCCGCCATCGCATTACCCTTGCCCAGTTTGGCTGGTTTCGGAAATGGGCATAGCTGTTGTCAGCATTTTTGTGATCGTCATTCACTCGAGGCTCAGTAAAATCGACCAAGTGCCTTATCAGCCTCAAAATACTCTGGAAAGGACAGACTAAAATATTCTTGAGGTGGACATTTTCACCATTTTTGATACATAACTCAACTATAATTTTCTGTACTAGTCTACATTTGAAGATGTTATACACCATTTTATGGTGTTAGTTATTGGTTTTCTACAACGAATGGAATTTTTACCTAGTTCAAAAGGAATTCATTTGTACCCACGAAATTTATCGTGCGAAAAATGTATGAAACTGTGATCTGTAGATGTATACAAAATTTGCCCTATGCTTTTATACACTGTTTTGTGATGGAAACAATTGTTTCGTACTATTAGAAGAATTTTTCTCTATTCATAAGAAATTGATCGACCTACGAGAAATTCATTTTGCGAAAAATGCGTGTTGCAATTGATTTATAGACATTGCACAATTTTTTACCGCAAATTAGGAATAAACTTTGTGTATGGTGAGTGATTTTTGATATCAATAAAATTAATGATCTTTTCTAATACCTAATAACAGTATTATGTATACAGTGGACTTTCGTTTATGTTGACGCTCGTTTTACGTTTATGTTGACTCTCGTTTATGTTGACTCTCGTTTATGTTGATTCGCAACTTCTTCTCGCCCCCCTCCACAATGCAGAACTCAGCAAATGAGAGAGTGCTTCAATTTGCGGGAACCAATGAAATAATTTCTTTGCCTACTCCCTCTAATCTGATCAATCAGACGATAAAGGCGAGGAGTCAACATAAACGAATGTTTACGTTCCGAACCAGTCAACATAAACGAAAGTCCACTGTATTATAATATTTATATATTGTGCGAACGGAAATTGTTATTGAATAAAAATTTCTTCACAGAATCTCCTAGGGTTTAGAATTTATTCCGAGAGCGATCTTGCCTTACGTTTATGAGTGATATTAATGGGAAATATGATCTGCATTCAAAACGTACAAATTTTGAAGTTGGACGTTTATGTCTTCTAAAGCTGAAAACCTGAGTAATTCATCAGAATTGAAATTCAGAGATCATAAAATTCATTCATATGAAAGTTTCATTAACGAATTTGTAATGCATTAAATTTTAATCCATTGTATATAGCTCACAAATTTAACGATATATGCTAGAAATTCCGAACTGTTTGATTCATTCCACAAGTGGAATACAAAAACTCTTCGGCTCGGGAATATAAAACATTTGAAACAGCAGAATTGAAACTTTTGAATTTTTAATTTCGAAAATGTTCTACTGAAATTAAGCTTGGAAATATTTTGATATTAGTGACCGGGCGGGGAGGGGGGGGGGGGGTGGTACCTCCCATCCCTACACTGGTCCTACGCCCCTGCCGATTGTTTGGGCCAAAAGTTCTTCTGGAAAAATTTGTGTATCAAATTCTTACCACTCATGTCAGAATTCATGTCAAAAGCGAACGTGCTTTATTGTTCTGATTTGTGCTGACTTAGGTTTGTTTTCAAAACTTTTGTAGTATCGTATTTTGACATGCGCAATCGAAAGAATTCAAAAGGTAACGTTTGCAGTTAGAGTAGTGAAAAGCTAGAAGTATCGTGATTCATTTATTTCGTCGATATAATTCCTGCATAATTATACGTAAGTACGTGGAATGTAGTCGAGAGTTTTTTTATAAGATAAAGTTGAACAATACGAATGTTCTTTCTCAGACAGTAATTTATAACGACATTTTATAAATGATTATCTTATTTACGAGTTAGTGAATATTGCTTCATTTGGCATTTTTCGGGGTTAAAATGGTTGACATGAAATTTATTTATTTATTTATTTATTTATATTTTGAGTTTTTGATTTGTGATAAAAATTGTATGTACAATTTTTGTAAGATTGATATAATACGCAAATAAAAATAATAAAAGTATAAAAAAGCGACTTTTCAAAAAAAGGTCGAGATGGTTTGACATTTGAAATCGGAAAATTCAAGAACATTTAGACTCTATCAAAAAATACACGAATTTAATTTTTTTTCAATATTTTAATCAATATCTTGAAATATTTTATTACTAATTTTTAACTTACATAACGCAAACTCACAAAATTAGTAAGTTAAAAAAAATAACGAAATTTAAAAGAACTTCGAAAAGATCATAAAAAAAAAGTCGACGAGGATGGGATTCGAACCCACGCGTGCAGAGCACATTGGATTAGCAGTCCAACGCCTTAACCACTCGGCCACCTCGTCTTGTGACAACTGTACTAATGAGAATAAACAACAGACACATCACTTTCAAAAATATAAATCAAGGTCAATTAAACTTCCAATAAATGTAAACATTTGGAAATAATCATCGTCATTCACGAAGATTCAAGCCACGAAATAAGTAGTGGAACATAAGCTCCAAAATGATATAAACTCTCGAACCAGTGTGAGAGATCGTCGCACATGTGGCGCGCGTTCGATGTATATAATCTGTTTATCACGACTCTGATTACGATGATAATGATCGCGAGTTTGGCATTCGTAGCATGACAAAACGATGATTGTTTTTTCGTCGTACAATTATTGGATGTTTTTGTGAAAGTGAAAATTTGGAATTGACAAATTAATGCGGATTCATGATGAAGTTTCTCGATAAAATGGTAAAGGGTTCGAAAAGTTTAAGGAGCTAGTTTTGTTGCTCTCATTATGGTGTAATTGTTTTGTTCGTGTCTTTTACGCGTAATAATATGTGTTCACACGAGTTTCTTTTTTGTTCAAAAGTGTATTTGAAAATAAAAATACGTTAGGCTTTAAAAAATATTTATTTAAAAAATATTTACAAGGCATATAATAGATCAATTCATTTTTAATTAATTTCGGAACATTATTTCTGTCGATAATGCACTTGGGGACTTGATATTTTTTTATGTGAATTTATGTGTAATTATGTCGATAATAATTCAGTTTTTTCGAAATACTTTTTCTAGATTCATTCTTAATTTCAATAGTTGAGGGTTAAATGCAAAAACAAAAATGGATTCAAGTTTTGTTGTTCAATTACGACAAAATATGAAGTTTTTTTTTGCAATGAACAATCAAAAATTTTTAGAACTTATAATGATTATTTATCCTGGTGGCATCGAAAAAACCATAGAAAAGCGATGATGAGTTTTTTACGGTTTTTCTTCTTTTTTAGGGAAAGTTCGAAAAATTCCAAAATGTTCCAAATTCGCAAATTTCTCAGAATTTACAATATTGTTCAATTCCCCTAAATTATGAACCCAATCCTTCGAAATTTTCATAAATTTTCAATTTTT
This sequence comes from Platygaster equestris, assembly GCA_030522785.1. Lineage (NCBI taxonomy): Eukaryota > Metazoa > Arthropoda > Insecta > Hymenoptera > Platygastridae > Platygaster > Platygaster equestris. Next base: position 4,154 of record JAPYZK010009084.1, on the reverse strand, counting down.
TTCAATGTTTCAATATTCCTGAATTTTGTTAACTTTGTTCTCTACATTAAAAAAATTGTTGTATATTTTCCATACACTCCAGAAATATAAAAAGTAGTGTTCGAAATACTCGTATTTTGCATTAAATTTGTAGACAGCTTTACGGTACATTTGGTAGAAAGGGGGGGGGGGGGGGGGGTAAACTGTCAAACAAGGCCGAAAATTGCGTTAGGTAATTTATGGACGATCCTTAAGACTACTCGATTTTTTATGCTTCATCGAATATGAAACCAAAAAACAACATAATACCAGTTACTTTCCTTGGAAGATATATCGAAAATCAAAAGTATTAATTATAAATTAATATTCTGTACAAAAAAAAATTGATTAAATTGAAATAAGTAATTCATTAATTCGATAATCTTTTGCTAATTCTTCTTTCAAGTACCGGATCATGGAATTTTCAAGAGCCGAATGGCGGAGTTATTTACTAGTTGAACCAGCCTTATTCTTTTGGATGTTCGGTCAAGTTGCAAGTGGTAAATAATTTAATACGCGTTTAATTTTGCTCTTATCTGCTCTTGTTGACAACAATTCCATAAAAAGCTTGTCAAAACGAAGTTCAAATGCCATAAACTACGATAAAAAAAGTCAATTACTCGCCTGCAAGATTGAAAGTTCCGACTTTCTTCCCTAGTGTCTTAAGTTTCCATTTTTCTCTCTAGATTCAAAAAGGGCTTCACAAAAAAACCTTCGACTTGAAACTCTAGACGAAAGTTCAGTCTTTCAACCCTAGGGAGAAAAGTTATAACTTTTACGAAATTCATGATTCTATATAATAGAAAAAAAAGTTTCAACTTGCTGACCTAGGGATGAAATCCAAGAGCTTTGAAAAGTCCAAAGCTCTTTTTGTACTCTTTCCCTGAAAAATGAAAATGTTTAACACACTAGGGATGAAAGTTCAGACTTTCGATGCTAGGGACGCAAATTGTGACTTCTCCCCCTGGAAAATATTCTAAAATGAACGTACAATTTTATTGAAGACTTTTAGGTCTGTTCAATTGTTTGTTGAATATAAAACGAAAGATGGAAATCCTCGTGTTGAATCTGAAATATATATTTCGCAGGCAACATTTTTACCGATTTGGTGATTTTTCGCACATGCAGAACAATGTTGGGGGCGGACAATGATAATTGTTCGATTTTGCACGAAAACAGCAGTTGCGAAGCTGCGATAAAGCTCCAGCAACTGGTACAGCCAGAAATAAAAAATACGCAGATGTTGAAAGCAATATTCGACAATCTGATTCCAGCCATTGTGTCTTTATTTGTTGGTACATGGAGCGATAAATACGGAAGAAAACCGATTCTGTTGGTTGGATATTTTGGTGAGATATTGAAAAAATTTGTTTATGAACTCCATATTTTATTTAATACAATAAATGGAGTTCGAGTTCATTAGTTTTCAAGTCCTCTGCATTTTTTCCCGTCCGTATCATAAGTTGTTCTCAGCTTTGGATATTTCGAGAATCCGGAATTTAAAATGTTATCCCAATAAATTTCAAGAAAATTTCTAGTTACTCGAATTTCGTCGGAAATTTGTATTTTACATTCACGAAATTTCTGAAATTTTGAAACTTTGATAATTTCGCAAATTTCGGAAAATAGCAAAAATAATCGTCTTAGTATTTTATTTCCCTAGCCAGTTGAGGGCGACGTTTTGGCAGCGTTTTCTCGTCGCTTTTTTTGTGGAGGCGAAAAATTTCTCAAACAAATCCAAATTTTTAATTTTTCAAAAAACTTTTAAACTTTCCAAATCTTTCGAAAAACACAGATTTTTTAATTTTTCGAGGAACTCAAAATATGCGGAATTTTTAAATAATTTGGAAATCAATAAATTCCAAAAAAATTTGAATTCGTGTTATTCTCTAAGAATTCAAAATTTTCGAATGTTACAAAAAAATTACAATTTTAAATTAAAATAAAAAAATAACATTTGGAAATCTTCCGAAAAACTTAGGATTTCATTCATATTTTTCAAAGGACACAAAATTTCACGAATTTACGAAGGACTTGAAGATTTTTAAACTTTTAGAAAAACTCGAATTTTTTGAGAAACTCAAATTCTCAAATTCTTAAAAAATTAAAAATTTTCGATTTTTGTGGAGAACGTCAAATTTTCGCAATACAAAGGAATCAAAATTTTTTATTGTTTCAAAAAACTAACAGTTTCCAAAATTTTCATAAAACTCTAAATGTCAAATTTTGCAAAAAACCCAAAATATTAAAAATTTTCAGAAAAACCTTAAAATTCACAAATCTGTTGTAGAACTAATATACAAATTTTAGAATTTCCAAAAAACTTAAAATTTACAAATGTCTCTATTCTTAACAATTTTCAAAATTTTAGAAAAAATTTCAACATACTCCAACATATTTCAAATTTCTCAGGAAACCCGATAGTCCTAAATTCCGAAAAAACTTTGAACTTAAAAAATTTCTGAGAAACTCAGAATTTTAAAGTTTTTAGAACTCAAATTTTGCAAATTTAGCAAAAAACGATTACATTTACAATTAGCAAAGATTTTATATACAAGCATAATATTAAGATAGTACTGAATGCAAATTCAATTTATTCTTTTCGAAAAACGCTCTGAAATTAATTTTCACTGTAGTGACTCAAACGTCGCCTAAACATCGCCTATTGGAGACGTTTTGGCGTCCAAGTTTCGTCGCCCTCAGCTGGCTAGGGTAAGGAATCTATTATGGTTTTCCACTGTTACGCGTGACTTTGGGACACCCTATGTATGTATTAGAATTTTTATGTTTCAAAAGACGCAAAACATTGTAAGTAACTAGACATATGAATATTTTCCGTTAAAAAGGTTCCATGCTTTCATGGTTCCTCATGGCCATACTGTCAAACTACGATATCAACACCATGTTCTACATTTTGGCCTATATTCCTTACGTGATTTCCGGAGGATTCTGCGGTATTTTCATTGGGACGTTATCATATATCAGCGATATCACGGATAACGCGAGAAGACCAATTCACATGATTTGGTTCGAAGTGGTTCTGGCTGCAGGATCGATCTGTGGGACATTGGCTTGTCCTGCGATATACGACGCATTTGGTTATTCGACAATATACGTATACTCTGCAGCAGCTGGATTAATATCGATAGTTTATGTCAAAGTCGTCGTACCGGAAACGATTTCAACTACTGAAAAGGTATAGCAGCTTGTGATACTATACACACCTTGATAGAAAATGAATGACTTCGCACGGACGCTGTATAGTAACCTCACGGTCCCTGCGAAGTCATTATAGTATATTACATTACTAGTAGTGTAAGAAGTGCCATTACGGGAAAATTTCTTTGCAATACGAGTCGGAGAATCTTGCGGCCTTCGGCCGGAGTTCGGAGACGAGTATTGCAAAGGAATTTTCCCGAAGTGGCACACCTTGCACTACGAGTAATGTACGATATTTTACTCGCAACAAAGTCTGTGACGGACCTGAAACGTCGCCTAAAAAGTGAGGTTATGTAATACTTTGACAGCTCGGTCACGTAATTAGTTCTGAGCGCTAGCGCCCCCTCACGTAATTAGTTCCGACGGCCGCCGCGTACATTATGCGTTATCAGGCGACGGTCGTCGGAACTAATTACGTGAGGGGGCGGTGCATACCGAGTTCGGCCAAACGGCCCAAAATGACCCTTTTTATTCGTGAAAAAGAGGGTTTGGAAAAAAGATTAATGGTTTTCTCGTAAATGAGCGTGAACTTGGAGTTTGCTAACCCTAAAAATGACTATTATAATGATGCGAGCTAAAGCAAATAGTCTCCTTATGCATTTGCGAAATAAAAATATGGTCACTGTATATTGCATGTAGGTAATTGATAATGACCATTAAAATGATGCGAGCTGAAGCAAGTATCCTCCCTTATGCTCGCATTTGCAAATTTTCCACATTTAAAATTCCACAAGCCCGTGCGCGTTTTCTAAAGAACCGAACCTAACCTGAAGTAGTCGTTTTCTGCTATGAACTTGACTAATTTTCTTCGCGTTTTGTAAAGCGGATATAACCCTTGGCGATATCTAACCTACATTTTTTTGCCAACTGCATGCAGAAAATATAGACGTGATACCTAAATGCTGTGCGCGTGTACT
>JAPYZK010009078.1:0-10890 GCA_030522785.1 Platygaster equestris | reverse complement strand
TTTCGCAAGGGAATCCATGAACTACCGAACCGGTGGCAGAAGGTGTTGGACAATAACGGAGAATACTTTGATGATTGTAAGTGTATCGTTTGCTTTGTATAAATAAAGTTCAAAAATCGAAAAAAATGTTGCACTTTTTTCACAATCCCAATATAATGCGACAATACGACAGGCGACAAAGATGGAAATAGCGACAATACGACAAGATTTGCTGTAATTCTTAACATTTTGAGCATTTTAAGATTTTCAGAAATTTTGGGAATTTTCAGATTTTGGAGGATTTCGCGAATTTCAGAAGTTTTTAGAAGTTCGAGAATTTTCAGAATTTCACAAATTTTGAGAATTTCAACGTTTCGAAAATTTATTAAAATTCTAGAAATTAATAATAATCTCATGATTCTTGAAATTACAAAAATTTCACGAATTCTAAACAATCCGAGAAACTCAATAGTTTGGAATATTCTTAACATTTTAAGATTTTGAACAATTTTGACAATTTTCAAACTTTAAAGTATTCTGAAGATTTTGGGAGTTATTGGAATTTTGAAAATTTCAAGATTTTCGAAATTTTTGTAAATTTCAGAGATTTCGTAAATGTTTCCAAAATTCTAAAACATTACAATGTTTTCATAATTCTTGAAATTACGAAAATTATGCAAATTCTTCACATTTCGAGAAACTTGATAATTTTTAACATTTCAAGATTTTCTAATAATTTAGAAAATTTCGAAAGTTTTTAGTACACCGACAATTTTCAGAATTCCACAAATTTTAAAAATTTCAGAGATTCAAAAAAGTTTCGAAAATTTTGAGAATTGAGACACTTCTGATAATTCTTGGAATATAAAAAATTTCACAAATTTCGGGAAACTTTTGCTTAGTTGTAACATTTTTAACATATTTCAAGATCTTCTACTCTTTTATCAAATTTTAAAGTTCAGAGAATTTAGCAAATTTTTTAACTCTTGGGAATTTTCAACTTTTCCAGAATTTCGCTAATGTTGAAAATTTCAGAGATTTGAAAAAGTGTTAGAATTCCTAAGAATTTACAATACTACCCTAATTATTGAAATCCCGAAAATTTCACGAATTTCTGAAACTTGAAGAAACTTAATAAATTTGAACATTTTGAACATTCCAAGATTTCCAACAATTTCGTGAATTTTATAAGTTTGAAGTATTCTGTGAATTTCAAAAGTCCTGAGAATTTGGCAATATTATGAATTCCAAAAATGTCAAAAAATTCACAGATTACAAAAAGTTCCGCAAATTCTAAGAATTTATAGAACTCTCATTATTCTCTGATAAAACTATACTTTTCCTTACTTTTTATAAACCCTTCCTCTCAGACACCCCCGCCCCCCCCCCCCCCCCCCCCCCCCATGAACGAAATTTCTGGCTACGTCCTTGGTTCAGATTTTAAATTCCAAAACTCGAATTTATATGCCACTACGTAAACTATATTGTTTCACCTGACGAATTTCCTACCGCTGAGAAAACGATAAAACACGTCATCACTGATAAAATGATCGACAAATAGATCGCGAGTGAAAAAATCGAGTCTTTGTTCGCCTCGTCCCGAAATTTCTTATACTCCGTATTTTTGTCAGTGATCCAGAAATTTTCCTCTCCGTATTTCATGAGTCTCAGAATAGTCTTTTTGTGCAACATGAAATAAAACAACTTTATCGCAGTGAGATAATTCGGGATTGAACGACTCACTGCTAAAATGGCGTTCTGGAAGTGGTGAATGAACGTTAAAAGACGATGATCATGATTTCCAATGATTTTTAGCAATGAAGTTACTGACCAGAAAAGTATCCTGCTCGTAATAGAAGTCTATAGACACTACGATTACTGCAGTAAACGCCTGTATCGAGCTTAGAAATGAAAACACTTGGAACTTGATCTTTTCGAACTTTGAAGTCGTGTTTCGGAAACCTATGGAACGCATGGATGATCTGAAAATCCTGAGTGATGTGTATTTTTCTTTAGATGTTGCCATTTTCAGTGAGGAGATGTAATTTTCATTTGACGGTTGAAATTCTCGACGAGAAAAATTTTTTTGAATATAAATTGGGTTCGAAGGAAAATTCTGGGAGTTAGAAATCCAGAAGAAGAAGAAGAAAACTGTGCAGTATTTTTCAAATGATATCGAGAATTGCAGATGTCTTTTTGGGTCCTAAGTTTGCTGCCTCGAATTCGCTTCCAATAATAAACTTCACACTCGCGAAAATCGGGATTACAACCCTAGAAGCATAATACGCCTTCGGAATACTTATACGCGTGAATCATAACTTGAAGAAATTTTGACTTCGTGTAGAAACCTGATAAGCAAATACGTCTTATCTCCAGCGGTCGTAGAATTAAAACTACATGCACTGTAAAAGTTTCTGATCTAGATTCAGATCGATACTGGTGCTGAATGTTCCTTTGTTGTTTTAAAGTTACTATACGCAACGCATGAAATTTTGATAAGGGTAATTTATCTAACAAGCAGAGCAACTGAAAGAAAGTACGCATTTGTTCGGTAAATTATGGGTCTAGTTCTCTCTTTTCCCAACCTGCCCTGTGATTACTTCACCTGTGGCGAAGACTAAAGATCCCTAAATGCACGTCGTTACCCTATTATGCGATCGAAATCAGAGAACGAAAAAAAGGCATACGAGTAAGTTCTTTCAAGAACCACTTATCCAGCAAGGGATGCCTATGAAAATTTGACGCGATTTGCATGGCAACGGAGAGACAACAAAGTAGCGGATCGTAGGTGTAATTTGTCGGCAACTTTTAGCGTTATCGATCCAAATTTTGCTCCTAAAATTTGTCAGTGTTCTTCGGGCGTCGCTGAAGATAAGACATGGAAAGTTATACTCGTTGGGGGAAGATTGCGGTTGTTTCTGGATGAATTCGATGAGTTTGGAAGTAATTGATGGACATAAATGCTGACTGGAGTGATCGTGTGTGTATATGGGAATCGTCTGGAGATGATTGGTCGGTAGAAACGAATTTGTTGGGAGACGATCGTCTATTGAACGATCGGTTGAGGTGGTTTGAGGACGATCGTCTATCAAGGAGTTTGCTTCTTTTGGACGATTGGTTAGAGGAGATCGTCTTTTGACGGAGTGCTGCCTGATCTTGGAGGGTTGAGTAGAAAAATTCTGTCTGATTTGTATTGATTGGGGGAGGATTTACATTCTTTTTCGTCAAATTAAGAAATAGAGGAAATTTTGGAATGCTTGAATTTTCACGAGTTTGGAAATTTGGAGATGAGGGTGATAGATTATTTCTGCAAATTGATGAATTAGAGTAGATTGGTTGAGAAATGTTAATTATCGAGAAAATGAAATTCGATGATACGAAATTTCGAATAAATTGCGATTTGAAAATTGTTTACTGTCAAAAAGGCCAAATTCATGAGTTTGAAACAGTAGAATTTCACTTTCTGTGACTGAACATTGATATTTTGGATTCTTCAATTTCGAAACATGAAATTGTAAGACTGAAATTTTTTGCATCCTTCGTAATTATTTAATTTTGAAGTTCAGAATGTTGAAAATCGTACGGAGAAATTATAAATCGAAAAATCGTCATCTTTAATATCAAAATAAAGTAGAAATTAGTACTTGTATGTCTAAAAATTTCGGAGTACTGAAATTTGCACCTATCAAAGAGAAAATTCAAGAATTAGAGAAATCCAAATGCTTGAAATTTCGAATAAAAAATAGAGTTAAGAATTAAAATTTGTACAATAATAGAAAAAAAACCAAATTTCTGAAATTTTCAGTTCACAAATTTGCATTGCATAAAAACAAAGTTCAGAAACATAAAAACTCAAAAATATTGAGTTCTTTAATACTCGAATGTTTAAAATTCAGGAACTGGAACATTTTTTACGTAAAATACGCAAAAATTCAATTTTTTCTTTTCATTTAAAAAATCAGAAAATTGAATCATTGTGAACATAAAAATTCTAAAATAAAAAAAAAATCCGTTATTAAGTTAATACAGAACATTATTATTGTATACAATATTTATAATATATATCAATATTGTATTATTTATTTATCAATAGAAAAAACATTAATATAAATTTATGTCAATATCAATTAGTCCATTATTCATGTTTAATAATACTTTATCAAAACTGTATAATTCTATACAATACAATAATAATATATGATATAAAATTTTTCATACCTGAGATTCGACACTTTAAAATTTCCGAATTCCAAAATCAAAAAACAACCAATTTTGAACCCAAAGCCAAAAATTCCTCAAAAAAAAAATACCCCAAAACAAAATCCCCCCCCCCCCCCCCCCCCCCATACATTAATATATTCCGAACAATATTACGAGAATCACCACAACGTTCGGATTTCATCAAAAAACAAGACAAAACATAATTTTATTTCCCACCATATATTACCAAAATAAAAAATCCATACATAAAAAAAATTTTACAGCGAAACAACCAAATCGGTATCGGGAAATTTCGGCAAATTCAGTCCAAACTTCCGTTCGACTTTTCCGGGCACGAAACGTCCGCCCAAGAAATGAAATCTGCCCTCGAATTTTTTGGCGCAAAGTTTCGGCGCCGTCAAGGAAATGAGAGCGTCGGGCCTGATTCCGCCTTCTTCTGGGGGGCCGTTTTCCACGTCCCAGCCGGAAGGCACGTCGACGCTGAAAATCGGCACTTTGGTATTTTTCATGAGTTCGACGATGTCGACGAATTCGGTTCTGACGGGCGGTTTGAAACTGAAGCCGAACAGAGCGTCGACGATGAGGTCGTAATTTTGCGGGGGTTTGAATTCCGCGATGTTTTTCAGGATGGGGATGTCATTTACGGTGCATTGGTGGAGGAGATTTTTGTAGAGCTGATTTTCCGTGTTTTTGGGGTAGTAGATTTCGGGGTCGTAGCCGAAAAGTTTGAGGTGACGGGCGCAGACGAGACCGTCGCCGCCGTTGTTTCCCGGCCCGCAGCAAATGAGGACTGGGGTTTTTGGGGTTTCGGGGTTGGCTGTGAAAATGGGGGTTTTTGGATTTTTGAGAGATTTTGGAAATTTAAAATGGATTTTTTGGGGGGTTTAGGAAGAATTTTAGCATTTTGGAAAGTTTCTGATGGATTATGGCATTTTTTGATGTTCTAGAATTTTTAGATCCGCAATGCTTGAATTTTTTTATTTTCGGGGTAACTTTGCATATTTTTGAGTTTTTGCGTTTCCGAAGTTTGTTTTTATGCAACTTGAGTTTTTGAAGTCATAATGTTGGAATTTTTCGTTTTTTTTGTGTTATTGTAGAATTTGGAATTTATTCTTGACGCGGGATTTTGAAAACTCGAGTTCCTCAATTTAGAAATTTTGATTCGAACTGCAAATTTTCTAACTTTCCAGAATTTCTGAAATGGTGAAAATTTCTGAGTTTTTGAAAAATTGGACAATCTTAAGACTATTGAAATTACTTCGAATTCACACAAATTTCGTAATTTCCATGATTTTTGGAAAATCGTAAATTTTTTTCTAAAAACTTTTCAACTTTCTGAAATTTTTGAAATGGCGAAAATTTCTGAATTTTTCAAAAATTTGACAATCCTAAAACTATCTAAAATGCTCAAAATTTTCATAATTTTCATCTTTTTGAACATTCGTAAGTTTTCAGAATTTCTATAATATAATTCTAAAAATTGACTAACTTTCAGAAACCCCAAAAATGGAGAGAATTCTGAATTTTTAAAAAATCCAACAATCTCAAGACCATCAAAAATTCTTAGAATTTGCAGGATTTTCATAATTCCGATGATTTTTGAAAATTCGTAAATTTTTAAAATTTCTATAATTCTTAAAATTTCCCAACTTTCCAAATTTTTCATTACGGTGGAAATTTCCGAGTTTATAAAAAATTCGACGACTCCATAAGTATCAAAAGTTCTCAGAATTTACAGAATTTTAATATTTTCGATGATTTTTGAAAATACGTAAATTTTTGAAATTTAAAATTCTTAAAATTATCCAACTTTCCAAAATTTTTAAAATGGTAGAAAATTTAAAATTTTCACAAAATTTAATGATTCCAAAAAATATCCAAAATTCTCAGAATTTACAAAATTTTCATATTTTCCATGATTTTTGCAAATTCGTAAGTTTTTAGAATTTCTATCATTTTTAACATTTTTCAACCTTCCAAAATATCCAAAATGGTCAAATTTGTGAATTTAAAAAAATTCAGCTATCCTCAAACTATGAAAAATTTTTATAATCTACAGAATTTTCATAATTTTGATAATTCCTGAAAACTCTTACATTTTTAGTATTCCTACAATAATCATTATGAAAATTTTCCAACTTTTTAAAATTTCCAAGATAGTGGAAATCTCAACTTATTAAACTTCCACACTCTTAAAACTATAAAAAATTCTTCGATTTTTCAGAATTTTCATGATTCTATAATTTTTGAAATTTTGTGAATTTTCCAAATTTCCATAATTCTCAAAATGTTCAAAAAAGTTTGACAATCATAGACTTTTTAAAATTCCCAGAGTTCTCAAAAATAATCTCAAATTATCTTAAATTCAATCTTAAACGTGTGTAAATTATTTTCATCAGTTATTAATTATGTTCATTATTATTATTTCATCATGTATAACATATACATATATATATATTATTTTTGAAAATATTATCATTATTCACATTATTCATATTTATTTATATTTATAATTTTATCAACATATTCACATCTATATCTATTTTTCATTCGATATTTTTATTTTTATCAATGTATTAATATTTTTCTCCTTCTAACAGAGAAAAAACGAATTTTGTCTACTTGAATATGTGTATGCTTCCCTGCCAGGGAAGCATACAAATATCCACATATCCTTCAAGTAACTACATTTATCATTTGTCACATTCAAAAAATGCATTAATCCTCAAAAAACTCCCCCGCATTTTCAATTTGCAATAACAATGAAATTTTTATCAAGTTTGATAAAAATTAAGTCATGAAAATCGTGAATTTTGAAACGAAAAATAAGAAAAAACCTCACCAATTTCATTTCGCTTATAAGTTCGTGCGATTGCCACAGCACAGCTCTGTCCAGCCAATTCCATCAATTGATCGACACTGAATTTGCATTCATCGAACAAATATTTGTCGATATTTATGGCCTCTGATGGCGTCAAAAATTTTACCATTTTGGAAAATTTACGTACGAACGTACAATAATTGCTTTTATGCAGGAGAACTTTGAACATGTGTAACTTTTCGATAATCGAATTTTTTATTATTTTTAAATTCGCGAATGTTGCCTTTTTATACGTCAATTCAGTAAAACAACAGAAGCGAATACAGTCAAATACAGAGTCAAGACAAAAATGATAAAGACATGACAATTCGCGTGAATTCGCGCTGTTGGATACCAAAATCGACTCAACTCGCACTTTCGAATCTCGCGGATGTTTGTGCAATTGGAAATTTATTTTGATGCTATACCCTCATTTTGTTTATAATTGACTTCATTTATTCATTTTGATTTTGGAATGCTATTGGTTATACTCGTAATTGTATATTATGCGTGTTATAAAAACGTTTTAAAATTGTAGAATTTCCTTTTTGAATGTACATTATGTACGAATTTCCAGAAATGGTTGCTAGATTGCGTGAAAAATGTAAAATAATCAAAGAATCATAATATAAAATATGTTGATCTTCTGGGATTCACACAAGAATTATTAAATTTTTATTCAAAAATTCATAATTCGCTCGAAATATTAAACATGTCAGAATTCGTTTCGGCGTAGCATACATTTTTCCGATCCATGAAAATTATGTCACTAGTCATTTCAAAGTCAATAATAATGCACTATATTTGAAAAAATATTCATTTTTGCAGGATTTTCAATTGTTCTAACAACTTTTTTTTTCAATTTTCAGGTGAATCCGTACAATATGTTTCGTCGGAAAGAGTGAGTTTTTCTTCTATTAGAATATTATGAATACGACAATATGTGTACTATAATATATATAATAATATGAGTATAATATGTAACTATATGAGTACGAAATATGTAACTGTAGAATCTTGAATGAGAGAAAACTGATCCGAAATAGGAGTGGGTGATTTTGAGAAATATTTCGTCTGATCAGAATTTCGATACATTTTTAAGTAGGTAGTTACATCCCAAAGATTAAAACTCTGATTTGACCTTCTGAAGGACAAATTATTCCCGAAAAACAAAATTTTCTGAACGACATTACCTGACTCCGAGATTTTTAAATTCTTCTCCGAAATAAAAAAAATCATATCAATCGAAAACGATGAATCGTATAAAAAACATCGATAAAATCTCAATTGTTTATTAAAAAAATACATTCATAACTGCAATAATATATAAATGTTTTCAACTTTTCCGTCGTTATTAAATTTAAACGTGAAATATAAATTTCACGTCAAATCAATAAATATATACAGTTTCATTAATTTATGGCACAATATACGGCAAAATATCGAATCTTCAAAAAGTAACAAAAAAAGAAATTATCCAACACTGAATACAGACAAAAAATTAAAAAATTACCAAAAATATATATTTTTACACATTTTTAAACAACATGAAAATCCCTCGATGCAGAAACAGAAAAAAAGATGGTAAAAAAGCATTTTTTTAAGGGGAAAAACTATTTCCCGCGTATAAATAAACTGCTATCAAAATGTGCTAGTCACAAATCAACGTTCGTAAAAAGTTTTACATCAATCAACAGCTCTTAAATTCGATAAATTTTGGCTCTTTTTCCCTTCGTTGTGTTTTTTAGTATACTTAAAAATTTTTCAAATGTACTACAAATTATTTCCCTCAAAACTCAGAACCTTGTAAGGTTTCCAAAACCGAGAGGCGATTCACTCTGGGAGTCAACTTGGGAATCAAACTGGGAGTCATGATTCTTGTGACTCCCATTGACTTCCGTGATGGGAGTCACGGACAGGGCCGTCCTTAGGTTTTGTGGGGCCTGGGGCAAATATTTGAGGCGAGATTCCTGAATTAAATGTTGTAATGAATGATAAATCAAACGTTTTATAGTTTTCAAGATTGGAAATTATTGAGTTTCGACATTTTTGAGGGTCAAAACTCAGTGTTTTGAAATGAGATCTGAACATTTTTTAATTTTTCAAGTTTATACGTATTTTGAAGTTTAAAAATCTAGAAATGTCGAAATTTTTTGAATTTTAGAACTTTGAAATTTCAAATTTATGAAGTTTTAGAACTTATAAGGATTTGGAATTTTGAATTTCCGAAGAATTATGAAGTTCTGAAGATTTGGGAGTTTCGGAAATGTTAAGTTCTTTAAATGTTAGAATTTTGAATTTGTTGAGAATTTTTGAAAACTTTCAAATTTTGGAATTTTCAAGATTGAAAATTATCAAGTTTTGACATTTTTACAGTTCTGGAAATTTCGCAAGCTTTGGAGTACATGCTCGAATATTTGGAAATTATGAAGCCTAGAATTTTCGAAATTTTAGAAATTTTTCAAACGTCAGAATTTTCAGGTTTTCTGGAATTTCCAAGAACTCCGAAGTTTCTAAGAATTTTCAAGATTGAAAAATTATCAAGTTTCGACATTTTCAAAGTTCTGGGAATTCCGCAAACTTTCGAGTATTTGAAGTTTTAAAGCAAAGAAATTCCAACATTTTTGACATTTCTAGATTTTCAAGTTTTGAAATAGCAAAGTTTTAAAATTTTCCAGTTTTCGGAACTTTCAACGCTTTGGAAATTTCGAAATTTTATAGCATTTTGAAGTTTTGAGGAATTATTTATCGCTTAATTTCTAAAAGTTTCAGAAATTTTGTAAGTTTGAAAAATGTTGGAATTTTAGAGTTTTCTAAAATGTCCGAGAACTTAAAAGTTTTTGAGAATTCCAAAGACATCAGATACTTTAATTTTATAGTTTCGTAAATTTCGCGATTTTCGCTGTTTTTACGTATTACAAAGTTTTAAAGTCCAGAAATTTCGGAAATTTATAAAATCACACGGTTTCGAAATTTTCACGTATTTAGAACATTAATGGTTGTAAATTTTTGGAATTTTCAAAATATCGAAACCTTCTGACATTCTAAAAATTCGAAAAATTACGAAATTCCATAAATTTCGATAAACAATTGCCATATTTCTGGTGTATTTTCGAAGAATCATCAATAGTTTATTGTGCGACTAGTGGGAGAAAGAGGAGATTTCTCGAGCTTGGAGATTGCCTCACGGGCGCAGCGAGTATGACAACACGCGAGTGGAATCTCCTCTTTCTCCCACTAGTCGCACACAATATTTTATTCAACAACCGCAAAAAACATGTGATTTCACGGCCCTGCTGAGAGGGGGAAAAATAATGAGTTATCTGATTGATTGACGCAACAATCGCCCTTAGAGCTTTGCTACGTACTTTAGGGAGTTAAAAACTAATTATTCCTTTCGTTGCTTTCATTTTTATCGGGATTGATTATGACTGTATTCCATGATTTCGTCCACCCTCAGCAGGGCCACGAAATTACATATTTCTTGCGGGCGTTGAATAAATACTTTTTCAAATTCAGACAGTCCAGCATTTTATATCTGTAATGTGTGGATTTTTTGTATATTTTTCACCTATTTTTAATTTTCTAAGGATTTCGCAATTTCCAAAAATGAGTGCAAATTTTAGGAAATTTTCAAGTTCAATAACTCTCACATATATATTTTTTTTCTTCACTCTAACCTCAAAATTGGTACTTGAGTGTATTTTTCGGCCATCGTGAAGAAAAGTACTGTGTTGCGCACGTTGGCAATTATTGTCGATTTCGACGAAATGATTGAGGCACTCGCTTTCGGCTCGTGCCACAACCCTTCATTTCGTCAAAATCACCAA
>JAPYZK010009076.1:0-15969 GCA_030522785.1 Platygaster equestris | reverse complement strand
ATCATCAATCTCTAAAACTTCGAAATTTTCAAACCACTGCAATTTGTTTTACCAAACGTAAAATTTTTCAATTTCCTTACCAGAAATCGGAACATTTTCAAAATATCCGAAAATCGTTAATTCGGCATTTATTAAATATCATTTAAACATAATTTATCATTAATTATAATATATTATAAATTTGAATATAATTTATTATAAATCTCTAAAACTCCGAAATTTTCAAACCATTGCAATTTGTTTTACCAAACGTACAATTTTTCAATTTCCTCATCAGAAATCGGAACATTTTTAAAATATCCGAAAATTGCTAATTCGGCATTTATTGAAATACTTCGTAAACAACATTTTCATAATTCTTCAAATAATCAATACCTTTAATGACTCAAGACCCACAAGAAATTACCTTTTTGAAAAAATGCACGATATGTAGCGGAATTATTTTTTTACGCAAACAGACCATCCCACGATTAAACCAATCAATAATTTATTTATTTCGTCACGCAAAAAGTCACGATCAATTCTACACTTCGCGCTATTCTTCCTTTTTTCGGTTTCTCATGATTTCTTTTCGAATCGAGCAATTACGTCGCAAAATTCTCGAAAGTTTTGTTCATGTACGATTCTGCGGTTTCGCGGGAAATCGACTGGTCATAGATGACGGTCAATAACAAGCAGCGAACATCAGATTCAATCGGATTTGAGAAGCCAGCAAAAATCTTCGTGTTTCCATATACTTTGTGTACGGATCATTTATAATTGACGAAAATATATGTTTCACCATTACACGTTACGTAATTTGTAACCCGATTTTATAAAATTTCAAATCGACAACCGATTATCGAAATCGAAATTTGCATCAAGGACAAAACTGAAAATTACACAATTTTTTGGATCACTGACAAATGCGAAAATTCGAGCACTTACAGATCTCAAAATTTAAAACTTCGGAAATCTAAATCTAAAGAATGCAAATTAAGCAATAGAAAATTTGGAAATTCTAAATTCGAAGTTTCATAGTTCCAAAATTTTGAACATTCGAAATTCGAATATAAAAACTGCAAAATGTATAAATCAAAAACTTTTAAACTTTGCAGAAATATAAACATACAGAATCGAAATTGATCATCCGAAAATTTGGGAATTCCAAATTTGAAATCGTACAATCCCAAAATTCTGAACATTCCAAATTCAAATACGAAAATTACACAATATATCGATCGAAAAATTTAAAAATTTCCAAATCCAAACATGAAATATACAAATTGAGCATGAAAAAATTTGTAAATTCCAAATTCGAAGTTCCATACTTCCTAAATTTAAAACATTCGAAATTCGAATATAAAAATTGCAAAATGTACAAATCAAAAAATTTCGAACTCTGTAGAAATCTAAACATACAGAATCGAAATTGATCATCCAAAAATTTGGGAATTCCAAATTTGAAATTGAACAATCCCAAAATTCTGAACATTCCAAATTCAAATACGAAAATTTCAAAATACATCGATCGAAAACTTTACAAATTTCAAAATCCCAACATGGAATATACAAATTGAGGGTAAAAAAATTTACAAATTAAAAACTTGAAGTTAAATAACTTCAAAATCCTGAACATGAAAATATCAAAATGTACAAATCTCAAACACCTCTTTATCTTCAAATCAAGTTGGCATTGCAAACAAGTTTTCAAGACAAACGCTGCAGATTGAGCAAACAAATGTATTTTTACGATCCAGAAATTGTTCCACTTCGATAAAAATGACGTAACTTTAAAATACCTGCACCCGAGAAGAAAAAAACACACTCACTGATCAACAAAAATTATTTCAAAATTATATTCAAAAAATACAATTTTCCTAATATCTACGTACAAAAAACGTACTCACAGCGTTGATTTTGTCAACTACATTGTAAAATTTTATCTGCACCATTATATTAAAAAATTCACTATTTTGGAATTCTGCGAATGTAATGTGGACGAGATGATTTCTAAAATTTGTTAAATTCCTCAAAAATCACTTTTCGATCAAGGTGATGCAGAAAAGTTCGGAGCCGACAAGCTACTGACGCGAGATAGCGAAATTATAATTCTTATCAGTGGGCATATAAAATCATGTGATCCCTTATCAAGATTCGAAACTGATTATTTCTGATTGAAGAAAATTGTTTTATCAATGAAGAAAAAAAGGCGATTAAGACGAGTAGAGAAATAAGTTTCTTCAAAAATTCCTTAAAGGAATTTTTTGAGTGATAAATTTCCTCAAATTCGCAACTAAAAATATTTCGAAACTTTTTTTGAATATTTTGTAAAATTGCACATCTGCCAAAATGTATAACAGATTAAAATTGGCAAAAATACTGACACTTTGACCACTCCTGTAAACTGGATCTAATCTTTGTTCCCTGTCGGTTCCATTGATTGACAGATATTGCTGTCTGCTATTTCGAGTGACAGTTTTGAAAGTTGGTGGTTTCAATGTTCTGTCGATGGAAGGCAATTGTTTGTCTTCCAACTAAAACGAAAAACATTATATAAGTGACATAAGGATATCTACATTTAGAAAAAAGTCACTACGAAAATATAAATTTGTAAAAAAGTCCCAAAATGTTCAAAAATTGACACGCAGAATTTAATGCTGAGTTGTTTAGATATTAAAAACGATATTCATATACTCAATATAAAATTTGAGAAAATAATGAAAATGAAATCAAAATATATAATATTATTAAATGTAATATTTATATATTTCTACAATTATGCTTATCAATGGACTAAATTTCAGACATTTATTATGCTCAAAATTGGAAACTGAGATACAAAAAAATATTCAACTACTGAAAATACTGGAAATTGAATTATATTAAATTACTACCTCAGACACAAATGAACTACTTTTCATGCAAAAAATGAATAAATAATAAAAATGCGATATTTACGTTGTGCTCTACTTTTTGCTTCTTTATTACCTGCGCGAGGCTTGGACTAGAAAGCGAACGCCTTAAACCAGAATTGGTCGAAAAACTGTCTGATTTGAGAGGCTCTTTATAAGTTTCCTCTGTTTTTGGCTTCTCGTTGGTTTTCTTTTCCCGCTTTTCTCTGAAACAAATGAAAGAAAAAACATTGTAAAACATTACATAAATAACAAATACATAAAATATTCTCATCAGATTTTAATTTTCTGCAAAATAGAGTAAATTTTACAAGCTCAAGAAAATTACATTTTCGAAAAAATTGTGTACGAAAAGTCTAAAACAGGATAAAAAATTGCCTAGTCTTTACAACAATTAAATCATAACTATGCGAAATACTCAAATTCAAAAACTGATAAAAACAACACAAAATTAAATTCCATACTTTTCTAATCTGAAACCTTTGTACTGTTGTTCCACATTTCCGATTTCAAGGTCATATTTATTCGACGCTGATTTGTCCTTAAGAGTAAATTGCTCACTGTTTTAATAAAAAAATTGTTATTCTTATACGCTTAAAGTATCCTTATAATTATAACACACAAAAACGAAAAAATTTTCGTAACTAATGAAATACAGTTTTTTACAAAATATATATATATGATATTTACATTTTTATGAAAATTGAATTAGAAAAAGTTTTTTTTTGTTTTTATCACTGGGTTGTTGATACAGAAAAAAATTGGTTAGAGAACCCGACATGAAATTGGGAGGTCCTGGGTTCGATTCCCGGCTCGGTGGATTTTTTTTTCGCAAAAAACATTTTAATTGTCAATGAACGATTCCCGGCTCGGTGGATTTTTTTTTCGCAAAAAACATTTTAATTGTCAATGAAGAACAAAACTGACTGGGAATATCGAAAAACATGGACTTTTCTTTGTAAAAATTGAATCATTTGCTTGGAAATTTCTACAAAATACTTCAACCAACTTTTCGAACAAATAAACAAAAAAATGGATTTTTTCTCGCAAAAAACATTTAAAATGCCAATTAATAATAAAAACACTGGGAACATCGAAAAAGCATAGATTTTTCTTTGAATCAACAACCCAGTGATAAAAAAATACACGTTTTCTAAAAAACTCATCAACTTCAAAAGTCGATTTCCAAAAACTACACAACAATCAAAACAGACATAATCATACCGCTTTGTCCAACCTAACTTTGAAAGAAGCAATTTCTTTCGGTAACGTCCTATTCGCGTAATCCTCATTGTAACCCCCTTCCACCATCAACCTCTCGTGATCAAAAATGTCTCTCTCAATTTTCAAAATATCCTTGACCACTCTGAGCCGATTTTTTTTCAACTCCAACAGCACCACCCCATCATCCGACATCTCCGAACTCGGTTTCGAACTTCGATCAACGATCGGCTTCGGAAAAATTTTAGGCGTCACCTCCGACTTCCTCAGAGGATTTCCAACTTCCCCTTGATTTTTACTCAAATAATTCACGGAATTATCGGTCGAAGATTTGGACTTCAAAATGGTCTTCGTGTTCGACATTTTCGTCTCCAAAATATGCGGTTGGTTGACATTTTTCAGCGCCCTATCATTTTCCTCATCTTCCAATCTCGGGTAGTTGATGGAATCGAGAATTCCGTTGTCGTTTTTCTGGACACTGGGAAACTCGAAGTTGGCATTCGTGGTGAACGTCGGGTACATGTGGCACCAGTCTTCAAAACCACCCTTCAGAACCGCAATTTTTCCATACTTGCAGGTCGTGTCCCAGGAACGAAAAATGTTGTGCAGTTTTTCTGCATTTTTTTGGTTTGCGTTCATGTCGAGGAGAACGATCGTGTCGGTGTGTACTTTTCCTCGAAGTGTGAATTCATTGTACATGGCTTGGTCACGGTTTTGGAGGTATTCGGCGATGTGTTTCGCGAGGAATCTGGAATACAAAAGATTTGCATTAAAAAATTGAATATGTTCATTCAATGTACAAGAGAAAACATAAATTGCAAAATTTGAAATTCAAAAACTTGAAATCTCTGGAAAGAAAAAAAACTGAAGCATTGAGATCAAAATTCGAAAAAGTTTATAGTAATACAATAAAAAATGAAACAGAAAATTAACAATGTTCATACCGTTTTTCTATGCTTTCCGGAGGAATATTAATACACCTAAAATGTGTGATCTTGGAGTGCTCGTAAAAATTTTCAGGCCTGACATCGATGACGAGGAGTCTGTCGGTAGGCTTTTTGCTCAGATTATACAATTCCGTGCAAGTGATGGATTGTAATTCCTCGGGAACCGTATCTTCTTCGGAAGTGTCGGGGAACGCCAACTGTCTTTTGGCAGGGAAATTTTGAACCTCTGGAGCTGGTTTTTCGTCGATTTGCATTTTTTCTATACTTTTTGTGACGTCCTGAGATGATTTGGAAATTAATTTTTCACCAATTTCTTCCAGTAATGATTTCATCAAATTGATCTGTAAAATAATGTTTTAATGATAAATTACACGATCAAATATAGGTGTCAAAATGAGAAATCTACCGATCTGAGCAATTTTTCCCTTGTAATTCACTTACTTCTTTAGATGGCAACATGGCATTTGAATACTTTTCGTCTGATTTGAAACGCGCCGTACGAAGCAAATAACTGGTGACATTGAGCCATTTTTTGCATGAAATGTAGGCTTCTTTGTAATTCTTTCCTTCATTGGCTTTCATGGCCAATCTTTTCATTTCTGGTAATCGAGTAAGGAGGCTTTCGACCGTTGTGATCTCCAAATTGATAGTGGATTGTTTGTCCATAGCTGCTATAATAGGATGTTTCAACATTTTCTAAGTTTTTCAATTTACATCAATCGACAACTGAAACAAATAAAAAGCGATTAATACATTAGTTTATGAAAAATATGTAAATTTGGAAAATATTTTCCTATTAAATTTATACAAGTTAAAAAATGAGCAAGAAAAATAAATTAAAAAATTTTTCATAACATATGAAGCATGCAAAACAAAAAACATGAGGTATTATGTATATTTGATAATTTTTTTTCATTTTGACAATGTAATATTTACAGACAGAAAATCTGTTGAATTGTCAGATCTAATATCGACCTTAAAATTCATCGGAAAACAGAAAAAACATAAAAGCTGACAATACATTATTTTCAATCATTCTATCGTTAAATAAAACTTGCCATTGGAAAAAATATTGACGTTTTTACAACGCGACTTTATATTTACAGCCGTTTGGTCTTGCCCTTGAATTAATGAAAGTTTCACCAGTTTGACAATCCTCGAAAAATGTTATAAATATGACTCATGACTAAAATGTGTGCGTAAACACGTAATTTGCAACTTTTTTATGCATATCTCAACTATCAACTGTGCAGTAAACAAACCTTGAGTTTGCAAAATGTCACACGAAAAAATACGACAGGTTAGAAGTGAGGCACATTTTCAACTGCGAATTGCAGTCATTTTTCATAGGCAATTTCGTTTTTCATGCGTCGAAAAACTAACGATGATGTGGCATTTTTCCATTTTCGAAAAATTGCACTGAACACTGAATAATTCGATGGAGCAGAATAGTTCTGAATTCGATAATTTTTCTCGGAATTTTTCCGTCAAAATTGTCATATATGCCACTTGTGCGGTTGTGCCCAACTGTTGACATATATATATATTGTCAATTATTGTATACAAGTTTGCATACAATGTGGAACAATGTGTCGCCTTCCACATTCACGACACAGCGACCGCGGATGGCTCTTTAAATTTGAATCATGAAAAAATACGTCTCAATAAAGGCGAAAAATTTTTCGTAAAGCTCTAATATAGTGCACATCGATGGAAAAAATCAAAAACCGATACCTCACAAAAAATTTTACCCTAAAACCTGAAAACACGTCTCTCCAATTCAAATTTTCCGCCAACCCAATCAATTCCTCTCTACTTGTCCCGTGATTGGCCAATCTCTCGCTTTATCCTCGCTCTAAACATGGCAGAATTTTGTGTCCGTGGTGTTGTTTGCGTTTCGTGATAATCAAACATTGACCGAAAACTGCGACTTATCACTACAAAAGTGCGAAAATTTACCTCCCCTGGACTCAAAAAATCGAGCCCCGTTCATCGGCCCTCCCGGAAGTGGCGAGAACCGTTGATTCGAAAAATCCCGCATTTCCATAGTCAACAAGCCCAGGGCTTTTCTTGGCGCTTTTTCACGCTCCATTGAGATGCAATTTTCGAAATCTCACGATCTTTCCTGAGGTAACGGAAAATTTTTTGTTCTTCCATAACCTCAATCTTTCGGGCCTCGCAATTGCCCTCGAAAATTGCCATTGTGCATTTACAGTTGGGCCTTTTTCGAGTGGCCTTCGCTTGTCAAAATTTTCAGTCTCAGGAAATTCAGAGTTGTTTTTTTTTTGTTTTTTGAATAAGGAGTTTTGATTGAGTGGGGGAGAGGGGGAATTAGTGATTGGCTGGTTTGTGGATATTTTTTGTTTGGTTTTTTCGTGGTTTTTTTTGGGTCGTTTTTGTATTGATTGTTGGATTTTGGAATTATTTGTGAGAATGTGGTGGGATTGGGATAAACAAGAGATTTTGTTTGTTTTTATGATATTTTTGTTTGAAGTTAATTTTTGGGGATTTTAGAGGGAATTTCAGAAGACAATTTATTTTGTAGTATTTTTTGATGTGATTTTTGAGTCCTGTTAATAAGTTTATTTTTAATTTTTGGGACTATTTTGTAAAAGATTTTTTGACTTGAACTTTCATTTTTTTGGTATTTACTAAGAATTCCTTTGTTTTAAGTTTTTTGTTTATTCTGTTACATAATATGAATAAAAAATGAACTATAATTCATATTCCTTTTTCTGGTATTTTTTTTTTATTTTTAATGTTGTTTTCATAATTCCACATTTTTTTGTAACTTAAAGTTCCTTAGATGAAAAAAAAATACCTTGCTTTTTTGTTATATTTCTTTGAAATGTTATTTTGTATCTATATTATTAATGGATGAATTTATCTTATCTTTGAAATATTGTTGGCTTCCAGTGACTATAAAAAATGACTTGATACTTGTTTATACCTAATAAACACTCATTGCATAATTAATTCATTTATATACAATTACCTGTATTTTTCACTCAATAAAAGAGCAGTACATATGTATGAAACAAATGAAAAATTATTACTTCCGTTATAAAAAAACAATCAAATAAATGTACCCATAAATGTATAAAAAAACATTTTTTTCTACAAGTCATTATAAATAATTAGGATAGGAATATCAGGAACTTTTGAGTTCAAAATTTACAAAACTTCAAGTCATAGATAATTAGAAATTTTGACATAATTAGAAATGTTGAGTTCCAAAATTTACAAAACTTTAAGTCATAGATAAATATAAATTTTGAGTTCCAAAATTTACAAAACTTCAAGTCAAGAATGAAATGAAATTTGAAAATTCAAAAAAAAAAAAAAATGGATAAATGAACAAGATTTTTCTTGAATTCTGGAACTTTGGACTTATGTTATTTTGATTTCCAAATCTGTAGACAATAAGATATTGAATTCTTATTCTTTATTGTACTAAGTTATTTTTTCTTTTACTCTAAATTTCTGAATTTTTACTTTCACTCTTAAAACTATCATTTTTATTTCAAATTCTTTTCCATTCACAAAAATTGTATTTCATTGAAATTTTATTCAGTTTTCATTCAAAGTTCTCCCAAAGTGTGAATTTTGTGAATAAAAAAAATGCTAATCCTCAACTCCTAAATCACAAATTCAAAGGTTCAAATACTTTCAAAAAACATATTTAATAACATTCAATGATACACTTATTCAAAAACATTACAACAATTCACAAGTTCCAAAATTCATAATTCAAAAACTCATGAAATTTTTCTTTCGAAAAGTTGCAAAATAGAATAAAAAATTCCCTAAAATCCTGTCACAATTTCAGCCCCTGAATAAAAACCTAATACTCCATAAAATTATATTCCTCAATTTAAAAACCCAACATATACCTCAAAATCAAAAAACGTCCTCAAAATCTCCCTTGGCCTCCTTAAAATGTCCACCTTGAACTCTCCTCCCCCTGCAACAGACCAAAATACCCACGAATGACTTAAAAACCATATTCTCATTCAACAAATGTTTCTCAGGTTACGAATCCTTGCCAGGGATGGTCCAGGATTGTTGATGCATGAAGAAAAAAAGAAAAGTGGACAGCAGAGAGCAAGAACAGTGATCGGCGAATGGCGAATTTGAATTTTGAACAGCCGCCAAGGAGCATCGCGAGCGCGAGTCTGGCGCAGCGCAGCGGCGTCGCGGGCGGCGGTGGAGGGGTGTTGGGTACGTCGGGCCTCGCGGGTCATGTCACGCCGACTTCGGCCATGTTCGCGGGGGCAGCAGCTAATTCCACAAGCGGCGCCAGCGTCATTGGGGCAAGCATTTACTCGGCCCAGGCAACGGCCAGTCAGCAACAGCAGCAGCAACTACAGTTTTCGCCTACGGGCACTCGGGGCCTCTTCGGGGGCCAGAGAACCTTCGCGGAGAGGCGGGCTGTGCCGACGCTTGGGTCAGTTTTGACCACTGTTCAATCTAGAGTTCCTACAGAAAGAGAAATGAATTTTTCAACAGCTATTTAATAATATGTACTCAAAAAATTGTCTAGTACATAAGTAAAAATTATCATTCATCCTAAATTGTAAATTGAAGAACAGGTTATCATTCATTTTAAAATCTAAAAATGAAGAATAAGGTAAATTACACATTTTTTTGTACAAATAAAATAAGGTACATCACACACATTTTTGTACAGCACTCAAACTTTTTACACAAAAAAATATGTACATGTACTTATATTAATTAATTTTTTAAATTGTTTTTAAATTTACCTCGTATTGATTTGTAATTTTGTGATAAACAGGAACTCGAACCCGATGGGAAGCATGGGCAGTTTTGGAATGCCGCCGAGTCGCAGTTACGGATCTCAAGGTGCAATCAACAATTTCCACTCGGTGTTCGGGGGCGGCGGCGGCGGGGGTGGTGACACGAGCACGCCCCCCCTCCTGGACCCCTCGGAGTTTCCCTCGTTGACAAACAGGGGCCAAGGTGATTCTATGCCACAACCTAGTCCCATGCCGGGAAAACAGCCTTACGGTGAGAAACCGAACTCCGCCTATAACCCGTTATACCCTTTCGCTGACTTGACCCAGCGAAAGTCTAGACTCAAAAAAATTAAGTATTTTTACCATTTTTATTTCCTTTATTATTCTACTCGTTTTTTGGATTTGTGCGTGCGCCTGTGTATATGTGTCTGTATGTGTGTTGTTATTTGTGTGGGTGTGCGTGTGCGTTCTTTATTTTTTTTTTTTTTTTTTCCATTTTTAAATTTTTATGTGTTAAGGGGTGTGCGTGTGCGTTCTTTATTTTTTTTTTTTGTTTGGCCAATTAAAAAACTTCAGGTGTTAAGGGACACATGTTGAAAGTGGAATAGTATGTAGAATTATATCATTTTCAAAACTGAGGTTTTTTCATTGGCCGAACGTAGATGAATTTACCCAAAAACGAATATAAAAAATGACCGTCTGCTGTGTAACGGAAAAACCGCGAGTCCGCATTGCCGTAAGGGTTGTTTTCTTATGTTTTCGCATGGGAAAGTGGCCTTTGTGGTGAGATGCGATCGATGGGGTTTTTCTTGTCGCGTGGCAGAATTTCGGGTCCGGGTGTTAATTGTGGGGTTGGTTGCGCAGTGGGCATGGTGAAACAGCCGACGACGGAGTCGAGCGAGTTCACGATGAGTTCGGAAGATTTTCCGGCGCTGCCAGGGACGCAGAGCAGAGAGGACCCCTCGCCGGGGGAAAGCATTTCGGGTGATAAAAACATGTCCGTCGGCCTCGGTCCCGAAATTGGCCAGGACTTGCTACAAGCCAATCGGACGCCTGGTTCGGAAAAATCCCAGCCGTCGAAACGAGGGATCCAAACATCACCAGATGGTAGATTAATTTTTCAATTTTTATAGCAAAAAAAATGTACGAATATTCATTGTTGAAAAAAGGAGGTTTGCAGTTGATAAATAAACATTTGAAACAGTTGAAAAATGTGCCTGTCAATTTCGTGACATGACAGTCATGCGTTTTTTGGAAAAGGAGTGAATATTTCAGAATTAAAAAACAACTGTTGATTATTTTGTAAAATTTCCAAGTCCTTGAAATTTTTTTTTTACTGTTTGAGGTTTCGGGATATTTGGTAGGGAATTTGAGATAACTTTTGGAAATGTTAGATAGTTGATGATTTTAAATTTGCAGGTAAAGTGACAAATATACCGAGCAGTATGGTGAAAGACCAATTCGGGATGGTAGGTCTTCTGACGTTCATCAGAGCAGCGGAAACGGATCCAAACCTCGTTACGCTGGCCTTGGGGCAGGACCTCACCGCGTTAGGGCTCAACCTCAATTCACCCGACAATTTGTACCAAAATTTTGGCGGCCCTTGGGCGGAAACTCCCTGTCGACCCCAAGACATCGATTACCACGTTCCACCTGAATATCTCGTTAACGCTACCATCAGGTGCATATAAAAAACAAATTAATTTGTTACGTGATATTTTTAGTTAATTCGAATAATAATCAAATTGAATAATAATTTAATCCGTTATTCATGTTTAATTTGTTTTTTTTTTTTTAGAGACAAATTGGCACCTGTGAAATTGAATAGATACAAGGAAGATCTACTTTTTTATATGTTTTACACGAATGTTGGCGACATATTGCAACTAGCAGCAGCGGCAGAGTTGTAAGTTTTGTGGAATTGAGTTTGGAAATTGAAAATTTAGATTTTTTGGAATTATGTTGTAGTTTGCATTTTTTTGTTCAGATGGAAAATTTTGTGAAAGTTGAATTAGAGTTGCCACTTCGTGTATGATGCTCACCTGAAGGCCCCACGAGAGAGGGGGGGGAGGGGGGTGGAAAATGTTTCCGAAATTTCTGGAATGTTGAGATTTTTGAAAATTTTGACAAAGTTCAAGTTATCAAAATGACAGATGTTTTTAACTGCTACTCGGAATTTTTGAATCTAATATTCTATGAGTTTTCGGGAACTGGAATTATGGAAAAATTTGAAAAATATGGAAATTTAGAAAATGGGCGTAACTGTAGACAACTTTTTTAATGTATTTACATTTTTGAAATTCTCACGATTTTCAAAAACAACACAATTTTAGAACAACTTGACATTTCGAAATCCTTTGGAATTTTTTTTCATTTCAAAAATTGTCAGAATTATTAGCATTTTCAGAATTAGCAAAAATTACTAAAATTACGATTTATTTATGAATAAAAATTCGAAATGATGTAACTTCTGAAAATTGATAAATATTCTCAAATTTCATGTATTCGAAAAATTTTCGAAATTCTTCGAATTTTCAAATTTTTGAGAATGATGAAAATTGTAGAATTTTTAGAAATTCGAACATTTTTGGAATACATTTAATTTTTGTAATGTTTGGTACGATTAAAATTTATGACATTTTCGAAACTGAAATAAGAAAAATTTCCAGTTTTTGAAATTCATGACATTGTTTGCGAAAATCCGAAAAATTTGGAACATTTTTGTAATCGACATAGTTAAGTTTTCTGAAATTCTCCAAATTTCAACAAATATCGTAATTTTGAAAAATTATAAAATTTCAAAAAATGCATCAACTTAAGAAAATGTTTCAGATTGTAAGAAACTAGCATAATTCTGGAAATATTTATATTTTTTATAACAGCTAGTTTGAAATTCCAAATAATTATATGATCCTGAAAAATTCTCGGATTTGAAAATTCCGGAATTGATTAAAATTTGTGAAAATTTAGAACTAAATTCAACTGACTTCCATTTAAAGTTTATAATATGACAACTTTGTTGAAGTTGTTTATACCAAGATTTGCTTTCTTTATGAAATGATAGAATACAAATCGATACTGGAATTTTCTATCGCTCTTTGCTGATAAAAATGAGTCTCAATTGAAGAATAATACAAGAGAAAATTTTAATTCATGCAATTTCCACAAAATTGCCAGCTTTTTATGAATATTCATTTGTTTCATTTGTTAAGTACTTAGTATACTTATGACATGTATTCCATGCTTGAACACGACAATTTTCAGCAAAAATATAAAAAAAGTATAAAAATTCAGCGCAACCCTAAGATTTTTCGCTCAAACCCTGAGCCCGAAGATCGTACCCCGAAACCCGAAGAGGTGGCAACCCTAAGTTGAATAGTTGAAATTATGAAATATTTTTGAATATTTGGTGTGTGGTTGAAATGAAAGAATTTTTTTTTTTTTAAAGGTACAATAGGGACTGGCGGTATCACATGGAAGACAAAATCTGGATAACGCTTGCGCCCAATGGTATAGTGGAAAAAACGTCGACGTACGAGCGCGGTACTTATTATTATTTCGATGCACAAAATTGGAGAAAAGTGCTGAAGGAGTTCCATTTGGAATACTCGAAGCTGGAGAACAGACCTCACCTCCCTTCGACTTTCCATGCAAACCAGCCTTGCCAGCCTTGACTACAGGTACATTTTTTCGAGGTATTTTTAGAAATACTGCTCCAAATAAAATCTCCAGTTGCAAGTGTTTTATTTCTGTAGGATACACGTTTTTTTCTCTTTCGAATTTTTTTCATTCTAAATTTCAAAAATTCAAGGATTTCAAAATTTTCAGTTTTGTGTTTGTGACGTTTTCCAATGTTCGTTTTCTTGTTATTTTTCAGATCTGCCTGCAGACCATCGCGCTGCCTCTAAGTTGGAAGCAATTCCGCTATTGTATAAAAGAACAAATTTAAAAATAATCTTTAATAAAAACGTAAATCAAGAAAGTAACCGGTAAACGTTTCTTGCTTTTGAGGAAAAAGTGTACATTTCTCCGGGCGAAGAAATATTGTTTTTTCGTTACAACTTGGACGTGACGATGAGTTTTTCCGCCTCCTCGGATAATTCAACGACACTTCTCGAGGCTTTTATTATCTTCCCTTCGATGTAGTCGCGACTGTTTTTTTCGGTCTCCGCCAAAAAGTATCTGTAGATTGTGCGTTGTTTTTGCATTATTTTTTTACTCGATCTCCTTTTTTGTTGCTATTAAACGAGTTTTTTTCCTACACTTTTTGGCACGTTTTTGAATGTGTGGGAGTGTGTCTGAGATGGCGTACGTACCTGTAGTTCACTATTATTCCGCAACTGTTGGCTGCGCCGCGAGGGGAAGTGTCGGAGAGCCAGTTTATTCGCCACATCACGGCTCCGTTTCGTAGGTGGAAGTTGGCTGGAAATATGGAGATTTTGGATATTTTTTCGAGTCGTTATTTGACATATATAAAATCAATGACATAGATCGTTGATTTTGAAATCAATGAGACTTTTGGGGAAAGTTTGCGAAACCACCGATCGGAAATGATGATTTTTCGGGGGTTTTTTGGACAACCGATTTTGGAAACGACCGAATTTCGGTAAATCGATCTGAACGAAACTAGGAAAAGCGGGAGTTTGAAATTTTTGATAGTCTTGAAATAATTCTGAATTCGAAAATTTTTCAGAATTTTGAAAATTTGTGAATTCTTCTGAATTATTAAATTCTTTGGAGTATTGATAATTTTCAAGTTTTTCTAATTTTTTAATATTCGTGAATTATTTGAAATTTTTGGAATTAACGAATTTTTCGACATTGCAAAATTTTTCACGTTTTGAAAAGATCTTGAAAATTTTTGAAGTTTTACAGCATTTTTTTTTTTATTTTAGTTTTTCAGGGTTTTTGAAGTTGTGCGAAATTTATGAAATTAATCTTGAGAAGTTTCGAATTATTGGAAAATTTTGAAATATTTTCCGATCTCAAAATATTTTAATAATTTTTTGAATAATTAAAAACTACTTAATTTCTCACGATATTTTTTTTTCTTCTTTTCCTTTTTTTGTTTCAAAATCATTTTTTTCTAATTTTACAAGATTTGTCCTGTTCTTCAATTTTAATTACAAAATTTTATCAATTGTGCCGAAATTCAAAAAATCGAGATTCTATCAATTACATTATCGATTAATTACGACTTTTTATCAATTGTGTTAAAATTAAAAACATCGAAATTCGATCGATTAACTATCAAATTTTATCAATTTCAAAAAAGTATAAAAGTAAAATAAACAGACTTTTACTTCTGAATTTCAGAATGTTGAAATTTCAAAACAAAATTTACGAAATTCTCAATGTATCGATCTACGGGCTCGAATTTTCCTACTTCATTTGACTTTCTGAATTCACAACTTTCGAAATGTTTAAAAATCTGCCTGAAAATAATGAACCTTTAGACATTTCGACCAAAAATTTAAAATATTTTCCGATCTCAGAATATTGAATTAAATTTTTGAATACTCAAAAACTACTAAATTTCTCACGATCTTTTTTTTTCATTTTTTAATTTTTTTTGTTTCAAACTCATTTTTTTCTAATTTTACAAGATTTTTTGTGTTTTTCAATTTTAATTACAAAATTTCATCGATTGTATTGAAATTCAAAAAATCGAAATTCTATCAGTTTCTATTTATTACATTATCGATTAATCACGACTTTTTATCAATTGTGTTAAAATTCAAAACATCGAAATTCGATCGATTAACTATAAAATTTTATCAATTTCAAAAAAGTATAAAAGTAAAATAAACAGACTTTTACTTCTGAATTTCAGAATGTTGAAATTTCAAAACCAAATTTACGAAATTCTCAATGTATCGATCTACGGGCTCGAATTTTCCTACTTCATTTGACTTTCTGAATTCACAACTTTCGAAATGTTCAAAAATCTGCCTGAAAATAATGAACCTTTAGACATTTCGAATTATCCAAAAATTTAAAATATTTTCCGATCTCAGAATATTGAATTAAATTTTTGAATAATTGAAAACTACTTAATTTCTCGCGATCTTTTTTTTTCATTTTTCAATTTTTTTTTTTCAAACTCATTTTTTCTAATTTTACAAGATTTTTTGTGTTTTTCAATGT
>JAPYZK010009066.1:0-11888 GCA_030522785.1 Platygaster equestris | reverse complement strand
AGAGTGCCAACAGAATCAAGACCAGGAAATATCGCGATAGTCGCGGGACTTTACGAAGATCCGAGCGCAATTTTCACAGGGTGGCAAAAAAATCCTGTGGATTTCGATTCCGTGCTCAACGAAAGTCGAATTTCATGGGCCTGGGGCAGTCCTGACATCATATCTATATTTTCCACAGGTTTCTTTTACTTTAACAGTAACGATTATTTTCATTGTAAATTCATCATTTTCTTGAGTACTTTCGTCATCAAATTATCATTATTTCCAACTATTTTCCATAGTTTTCAAATGTAACATTAATTAAAAATTTCTACATTTCTTGTTTATGCTTTGTTCCCAAATTTTAAATGGAAAAAAGGTTTTCCAACAATTTTCTCCAGTTTTTCAATAATACTAAGTTAAGCCTCATTAATGCATTTAGATGAATTTCGGATTGTTAATTACAATTTCAGACGAGAGAAGCAACATTCGCGGAGAAAGTTACCCATCTGATTTTCAAGATTTCGATAAATCCAGCATTCGCTTGGACTCTTGGGTATTTGATCGTTTTTCCAAATGGCTCGAAAATGAAGCGCCCTCAATTTTGAACGAAGACAAAATTTTGATGTATTTTCATTTACTTGGGTGTGATACTGCAGGACATGCCAGTAAACCGAAGTCGAAGTACGCAAACATTCCAAATATTTGGAATGGTTCAGTTTCGAAATTTCGAACATTTTTTTTGTATGGTGTTGCCCAAAAAAACTCTTGCAAAACATATACTGATTTTTTTTAACCTTCGGATTTTAAAGTCTTCTTTTATGAGGATTCAATTGAATTTGATTTTTTTGTTTCAGGGAATACATTGACAATCTCAATTACGTCGACAGAAAAATTGAAGAAGTTGTTCAATCGACGGAAAACTTATTCGGCCCTGGAAGCACTGCTTATATTTTCACATCTGACCATGGAATGACTGATTGGGGTTCCCATGGGAGCGGCTCCGTGGACGAAACCAGGACCCCATTTGTAGCTTGGGGCGCTGGTCTGAAAATCATGCCCCAATCTAAAGATATCGAACAAGCTGACATCGCGCCTTTGATTTCTGTTCTTCTCGGAATTCCGATTCCTGTCAATAATGAAGTATATTTAAAGGAAATTTGTTTTCTTTTTAGTTGAAAATTTTTTGTGAAATGGAAATACTTTAAAGAAAAATCCATGTTTTTCGATGTTTTTCAATGTTCCTAGTCAGTCGATAAAAATATTTTAATTGCTAATTAAAACCAAAACTGACTAGGAACATCGAAAAACATGGATTCTTCTTTGAATCAACAACCCAGAGATAAAAATAAACGTTTTCAAAATACTTTAACTTTAATAAGTTTATCTCGAAAATATTGAAGTTGATATTTTAAAGTTTATAAATCTTGATCATTCGATCCTGCAAAAAGTTGATAAAAATTTAATTAAAATAAACTGAATAAAATTTTATCACGCGATATTGAAAAAACTTATAAATTTTATTAATTCTATGACATACAAATTTGTTTGTTTCAACGATAAAAATTGTTCAACACCTGCGAACTCAGTTTCAAACATGAAAAATCGTTATCACAAATTTCAAGATTTTCAAAATTCAAATTCTTTTTTTTTATTTTCATTTTTGAAAAATTTTAATTGTACAAATAATTTGAAAAATTCGGTTTTTAAGAATACATTGTAAAATCAAAATTTTACGAAAATTCTTAAAAATTCAAATTTTGTAAATATTCCGAAAAATTCGTCTCAAAAATATCAAAATTATTAAAATTCAAAATCACTCCTTTTTTTATAAACGTCAAAATTCAAAGTGCACACTCCCTTCAAATAATTTTCAATATTCTAGGGTATTCTACCGCGCGAGTTTTTGGACGTGAAGCCCGAATACGAAGCCCAAGCATTTTTGAACAACGTCAAACAATTGTCCTTACAAGTTCGAGCGAATCGGAAATTTACCGCGGGGAAAAGCGCGGCGAGTTTTTCCGAGCAAGAAGAAGAGCTTTTCCAGAAAATCAATGTCGCGGAGCGTTTATTGAAAGAAGGAAAATTTTCGTCGAGTCTGAAAAGGAGCGAGGACGCCATTTTGGCGGCGAAAGACGCGCTTTCGTTTTTCAGGGGCTACCATAAACGACAGTATTTGACGTGTTTGGCCGTCATGTGGTTCGGATGGATCGCGCTTTTGTTTTTCAAGGTCGCCGGGAGTCCAAGGGAAGATTTTTCCGTTGTTTGGATGATTTTCAACGATTTCGGGTTTTGTATCGTCGGAATCGTGCTGGGATATAAACATTATGGTGAGAACGGATTTTTTAACGAAATTCAAAAATTTTTGAATCCAAACTCGGAAATAGCAAAATTTTGATTAAGAAATTTGCAAGATTCGAGGTTTTAGACAGTAGGAAAATTCTGAGTGGAAATAAGGCATGAAAACTTAAAAACTCGAAAATTTTCAATTCTTTAAATTTTATTTACGTTGATATTTTTAGAGTAATTGACAATTGATCGTAAATGAAAATTGTTAGTCATTGAATTTTTAAATTTGGATTATTTCCATTAAAATTGCGTGTTTTTAGTTTCAGGTTTCGAAGATTTTCGATGGCTTGGTTATGGGGGAATGGCGATTTTGTCTCTTTGGTTGTCATTCAGATTCATGATTACGGTTTCTCCCAATGTAAATACTCGGAAAAAGAGTAATTTTCGGATCGCCTTGCTTGGCATCGCGTGTTTGGTGGCGACCATGTTTTATGGTTTGAAATATAGGTAAATCTGGATGAAAAATTATTGTTTTTACTAGTTTTCCTAATGATTGGTTTGCACTTGGTTTTATTTTTGACCAAATCATTTTCTTAAAGTATATTGCAATTCTTTGGATAACCACAAAAAATTTTTTCAAAGTATTTATTTCATCACAGGTGGTTTCTCAGTATTGGAATGGTTATGGTAACCATAATGCAGCGAATTTTTCTTAAAGAAGGTCATATTTTGCTTCCATGGACTGGCGTTGCACTTGCGATTTTTCCCATGCTACCTGTGGTAGAACCTAAACCGAGAATACACATTGTGTACGTTTTGAATGATTTCACATTTTTGGGGGGACAAATTAGGCAATTAACAAACAATGTCAATTTTCGACTTGATTATTGTGATGATTATTTAGCTCTATGCAGTAACATTCAAAAACGTAAAAATTTCGAAAACTGAAGAATTCAGATTCGAACTTTCAAAAATTTTGAAAACTGAAGTGATTCCCGAATTGCGCACATTTACAATATCAGAAAAATTTTAATAGAGTAAAATAAAAAATTGTTATCAATTTTCCAGGTTATCGAGCATAGTTTTAGCGGCGCTGGCTTGTTACATGAACAAGAACACGAAATTATTCCTCAAAATCGCGATGGGCTGTCAATTTTCGATGACCGTTTTGATCTGCTTGGAAATTTTGGACGGTCGACAATTCTTGTCTTGGATCGTTCTCGCGAGCACGCCATTTTTCATCTTGTCACATTCCACGGACGTAAAGAATCGAATCCAGGGCATTGCTTTGAGCACGATTTGCCCTTTGGCCCTGTTATCGGCTTCCTACGAATGCCTTTTTTACCTCGCTCTGGCGTCACATTTGCTGTGCTGGCCACTGCCGAAAACACTGGAAGAAAAATCGGAAAATTTGTCCAAGAAACTGAATTTTCAAGATCTCGTCAGAGCTTCGTTTTTGGTTAGAACACAATTTTTCACGATTTAAAAAAAAATGTAAAATATCAAATAATATGAGAAACCGAGCATTTTTTATATGTTAAAAATATGTTTGAAAACGTTTATTTTTATCACTGGGTTGTTAATTAAAAGAAAAATATGTATTGTTTACAGATGCTGTACACTTTGTTGTGCTTTTTTGGCACTGGCAACATGGCGAGCATAAGTTCGTTCAACCCGTCGTGGACGCATCATTTCGTCACGGTTTTCTCCCCTTTCACGATGATGGGACTGATTTTGCTCAAAACTGTGTTTCCCCTGATTTTGGTTGGTTGCGTTTGTCGCGCGCTGGCTTCGAAAACTACGTTTTTGGGGGTTCTGTTGCTGGGCGACTGCCTTGCGCTGTTTTTGATGTATGGAGTGACTTCCCATGGAAGTTGGCTGGACATTGGGAGCGCGATCAGCAGATTCACAATCGCCATTGTTCTACCATGTCTTTTACTGCTACAGTATTGTTTGTCGTATCCGTTGATGGTTCTTAATTACAAGAGGATTGTCAAGAGAAGTCCAAAGAAACATCATCTAGTCTGACTACATTGTTTGTGAAAGTATTAGTATGTTGGAGTGAATTTTTGTACGATTTTTTATTATTTTATAAGGATGTGTTGAGGATTTTTGAGATCAAAGGTGTTTTTGAAGGTTGTTGATGAATTGAGGTTTTTTCGAAATTTAGTCTTATTTTATTTTGGGCCAAATGGTTAATGGACGTGTGAATGAATTTTGAATGTGACTGAATTTTATTGAAAAATTGAGCCTGTGAACGAATTTTGAAGTTTTAGAGATTAGAAGTGTGTTAACAATTTGTAAGTTTTGAATGTGTTGAAGTGCTGGAAATTTAGAAGTTTTAATATGGAGATTTCGTATTTTTTTGAAATTTTAAATTTTTGATATTGTTAAGTTTTGGAAATTTTGAATGATTTTGAAATTTAGGAGCTTCAAAGACTTTTTGAGTTTTTAACACATTTTTTATGAGTTTTGAAGAATTTTGGAGTTTTAGAGCTTTAAAGTTTTAACATTTTTTGAGTTTTGAATATGTTGTATACTTTTGGAAATTTTATAAGTTTTAATATGGGGATTTTTAATTTTTTGGAATTTTGAAACTTGAAGAATTCGGAAAAAATTGGAAGTTTTGAAGATTCCAAAAATGTTGTGGATTTTTGACATTGTCAAGTTTCGGAACTTTCGAATGATTTTGAAATTTATAAGCTTCAAAATTTCGGCGATTTTCAAGTTTTGGTAACATTTTTTTAGTTTTGTAGAATTCTGAAGTTTTAGAGCTTTTAAGCTTCAACAATTTTTAAGTTTTGAATGTGTTTTGATGTTTTCCCGAATTAATAATAAAAATGTTATAAAGTTCGAATTAATATACATAAAAAATTTCCGTAATTATTCATTAAAATTTTATTCACCTTCAAAAAATCGGAGATTTTGTATTCCAATAAAATTCCAAATAAAATTATTTGTATTGGAAAAACCGTTCAATATCGATTTAAAAAACTGAGGCATTATTTTTTTTTTTACCTAGTTGTTCTTGGAGAACGGACGAGAACATATTGAATTCTTATACGCTCATTGAATTGTTTAAATTTACTAAATATGCATGCATTCAAAGTTCAGAAAAAATGTCGTCATTTTCGATCAGCCTGAGTAATTTCTTCCAATCGTGTTCTTGTACCTCGACACATAAACATTCGGGCGTAGAAGAATTTCCGCTTGATGAGGTAAGTAAAGGATTTTTTTTACAAATCGCCAATCAAAAAACATTATTCTACCTTCAATCATTTTCGAAATTTTTCCCAAATTGATAACTTGTCAATCATTTTGATTACGAAATTACTTTCTCGAACTTTTTTACGTAAATCAAATTATTTCGTAATCATTCTTTTGACTCCGAATCATCAATTTGAGGAAAATTTCAAATAGTGTTAAACATGAATAAAAAAACTCCACTCCCATTTCCGCATTTTCCCAAAAAACTCAAATTTGTCAAAAATTATAATTGTAATACAAAATTATCACTCCGAAACTGGGAAACTATAAATTCCACAATTCGTAAACACGAAATCTCAAATTGACACATTTATATACCCAAACAAAAAATTCCAAATTCCCATGAAATTTTCCCGTTAGGAAAAAAATATTCTGCGTTTTTCCCCATATTAACCTGGAGTACCCGAATTTCAAAGGGTTCATTCCGGGTAAACAAGTGGAATTCAGACAACCAAGACGTCAATCAGGAAACAATCAACGTTCAACCTTCACCAGTATTTTCCTCGAGTTTTCCCAACACGGAAAATTGCGTTTCCCTAAACAAAAAAATCCTCAACAACTCAATTGAGTTCAATTCCCTTCCCAACGAAGAGAAAACGGCCTACATAGAAGCCCAAAAACAAATAGTTTCTTGGACTCTGAAAAAAAAGAAAAAGGAGTCCGAAATGAAGAAATTCTTCGTCACCAAACCGTGTGAAAAAAAAAGCAGTGGGCTTACCGTCAGACCCTTGCCCAAAAAAAGGGACAAATGCAAAAGTGTCGCACTGGACAGAATCGTGGAAGATGAAATCAACGAAAAACACGTTCGTGAGACGAAATCCCTGGATCTCTCAAATTTGAGAGCCGACGAAGTTGATAAAGAGTTCGCTGCAGTTGAAAAAAGCAACTTGACTCGCGATTCTGGCATCGAAGTCAATTCATTTACGTCAACGGAATCGATGAAAAATAGTTTGGATGCGTTGGAACAGGAAGAAAATTCGGGTAGTTTCCCATCCCCAATATTCGTTCCGAAAATTTAGTAATACGGAATGGTATTTTTCAGTCTGTTATCAGCACGAAGCGATAAGGTTACAAACTGAAACCTTCGACGTAATCTTCATTTGTGGCGATTGCATGCAAAAACCGAATCTTCAGTATTCCGAATCTGGAGTCGCTTATGATGTGCCGAGGAGACATTATATAGGGGATAGAAAAAAAAGTTTAAGATCCCAAAATTATGCAAAGGTTGAGTGTCCTTTACACGACCTAAATGGAAAATTTGCTTTCGGGTGAATTTTTTCGTCGAGAAACATATTTTTATGTACAAATTGATGGAGAAAAGTTTTTGTGTATTGTGCTGTAAACTGAAAATTTTTACGAATGGAATAGAACGGAGTTTTCGTATTTTTCTGTGCTGTAAGAGATGAGTTTTATGTAATAAAAGTTGCGGACATTTAACTGGATCTTTTTTATTGGGTTATTTTTCGCCAGGCTGACTAAAACCGTAGTCATACTACATGGAAATTCTTGATGTTATTAATGACTCATTTTTTGGCAGTTTCGAAAATTTTTTAATGGACTTATCTTAATAAATTAGACTTTTGGAACAATTTTTTCAGGCTTCCAAAATTAGTACAATTCTTAAAACTTCGGGAGTCCGCAATTTTTTTTCAAATTCGGAGGATTTCACGATTTCTGGAAATTTCAAAGACATTGTGAAAATTCCGAAGAATTCATCAATATCAATGATATTCATACTTTTTTCCTTCTAACAATTTTAGAGCTTTTCGAAAACTGTGATTAAAAATTTTATCGAAATTCTGGAAAAGTGTTCAAATTTCCGAAATTTCCGAAAAGTTGGAGTCAGAAAAATTCAAAACATTGAAATATTTCAAGAATTACGAAAACTCAGCTTCATGAATATTAAGTTTTCAACTATTCCTCCCAACTTTGTGAACTGTGTTTTTTTCCGAAACTTACGAATTTTTGAATGGTACAATAATTTCTTAAATTTTAATGGTAATAAGGATTTTTGATTCCCCAGTCAATTTTCTAAGACTTCTCGATTTCTATATTTCGAATTTCACTTCAAAAAGTGAAATTTACTATACATGACTTTCCCGATTTTTCGAATTCCTTAGAACCCATTTCAATCTGAATCGACCATCCAGTTTCCATTTTCCCAAATTTCACAAAATCACGAAACATCTAAACAACCCCAAATTTTCAAACCAGTCTTTCGTAGCGTGTTCTATCGGAAATCTCAAGAGATTCGAGGCCTCGTGAGCATTTTATTTTTGGCCTTCTCGAGAACGTAGAACTCGACTCGGAAAATCGTGGATAGTCTCGTTTTGGCCCTCGTCCAAACATCGGCAGTGTGTTCTCGCGCGCTGATCGAGCGCGGCCGACGATCTTAAAATCGAATTTCGATCGAGCTCAAAAGTGCATTTCAAACCCCAATCTCACGAGGTATTCCAATCCGAAATTCCATCCAACACCGAATTCCATTTACTAGATTCAAAAAAAACATCCAATAGTTCCAAAAATCTAAAAATTGCGTCATCGACTGATTTAGACCGCATTGGCAA
Source organism: Platygaster equestris (assembly GCA_030522785.1). Lineage (NCBI taxonomy): Eukaryota > Metazoa > Arthropoda > Insecta > Hymenoptera > Platygastridae > Platygaster > Platygaster equestris. The sequence goes on along the minus strand of JAPYZK010009066.1, from coordinate 3,786 downwards.
TAATCGATGGCGAGCGTGGCCCAAAATGGCGCCTAAAAAAATTCGAAAGTTTTTCGGAGATAGTGCGATTTCGTGCTTTTTGGGGAGTTTTTCGTGATTTCGGATGCTTGGTTGGGATTTGCCGCAACGACGCGCATTTCGAATTGGGCTATTTGGGGATCCGGGTTTTCATCGCACGCGTTTCGGTGACTGTTCTTTGTTCGGGACACGATCCATCGGTGCAATGATTTGGGAAGTCGAGATCTCGATTTAGAACTTTCTCGGCGTTTCGTGGAAGTTCAGCGAGGGAAAGTTGTATTTTTAGAAAAATCGTGAGATCAAACACGCCGACTTCAGTGGAATGAAGGGGGGAAAATGGGAAGAAGTTTCAACTCAACACGCCCGAAAAAAGCTTGTTAAATTTATAGAAGCGAAGTGAAATCATCATTTCATTTTCTGGTGGTTGATGACGATTTTCAAAAATTATGTTGCGACTCCCGAAAAATTGCATCAAATTACAAAAAATCAGCCATTCATCATTTTTTTAAAATTTCAAAATATTCAAAAAGTATCCAAAAACGTTTGATTATTTTTGGAAATTCTCGAATTTTGATGACTCCTCAAATATTCTCATTATAAGTTTTCCGAAATTCTAAATCAGGCAGTTTTCTCAAGCTCGCGATTTATTCGAATTTATTTGAATAAAAATCGAAAAAGGACCGTTATTTCGATGTATAAAACCTTTGAAATTCAAAGACCAACTCGTGGAATTCTTAACAAAATGGTTACTTTCGTTTTCAAAAAATACAAATTTTAAAAATGTGCAGACCAACAATGGGGGCAAACAATAGCAGCCATTTGCCACTGAATCGAAGGACCTGGAGCATCGAACCTCCCCCATTACCAGCACCCCCGAATTTTCTCTCTTCATCAGATTCCAGTTTTACTGATTCGCAATCAGGACTCAATCATCACCCAGAAAACTCCGAAATCACGGATCATTCACAGTCATCTTGGGTCGTACGCAGGCCCAAAGTACGTGTGCAATATTTATTATATAAAAAAAAAATTTACCCTCCCCCACACCTACCCCTGTGTTAGTCAAGTATAATGAAATGGGTCAAAACTGAGTTTAAATTATGTTTCCACCAAGTCTATATTAAATCTAGTCGAATTTAAATCAAAATTTTAATTCTGGAATGACCTGCATTTTCCACTTTTTTCAGGGTTTTGGCTTCAATTTTTGGAATTCCCTGAAAATTTCAAGTGTTCCATGACCCTGTTAAACATAAAGAAAATAACCGTTTTCCATTTCTAGCCTGAAATTCCCATGGCTTTTTCCCCTTACACGAGAAAAGACGATTCCGAGCACTGTAAAAACAGCCAGTTCAGCCAAGTCTCTTTGGTACGTGAGGCATTTTAGTTCTTTGACTCCTTGTTTTTAGTGAGAACAAATTGACTGAAAATTGCGGAAAGTTTGCGAGTGTCGAGTCTTTGGCTGCTTTCCAAAGTACTTTTTCACACGATTGACGAAACGCGCCAGGTCTTTATTCTATTGTCGCTTTTTATACGCGATTTGGCGAGTTTTTCGGGCAGTCTTCACACAGCTCCGGCGAAGAGTGCGAAGCTCCAGTAGTTGGGAAATTTTCAAGTGCTTTCTTTTATTTCAATGCTACGGAAACATATTTTTTCGGGTAATTGTAGTTTTGAAAGTGTGTGCTTTTTGAGGAGCGATTTTTGAATATTTTCAGTGTTTTATCCGACTCCATTTATAATTTGAGTGAAGTTAAATGTCCATTCAGGAAAATTACTGAATGGTTATTAAGTGACAATTTTTTTAAATTGTTGTCCTTGATTTCGAATTAATTTAGATTTCTTTAGAAAATGTTTCTTTCACAATTTAACGTCGTCATTTCGAGAATGGACGAATTCAAATTCTGAACTGAGAAAAATGGATTTCACACCCTCGTGAATTCGAAAACCAACTCACAGATTTTCGTAAAAATATGGAACGTCCAAGAATCATGAAGTAACTCAAAACTAACGTTTATAAATCTCAAAATTTGAACCTCCCACAGTCAAAATTACCTTCAGTTCCATTTTTTCAGCATATCTCTCAAAATGGTCCAAAAAGCATTCCAATTTGAATTTATTTACCCATTCCAGTCCCCAAACGACTCGAATTTCGCGACTAAAAATCACCCTACAATGGATCCCACAATTCACCAAGAAAGATTAGAATGGTCTCGAACTATTTCCAACCTCGCAACTGCGAACCAGCAGCTAACTTCAGCTTACGCTTGCACCCTGAAACACCTGGAACAGCTTTACACTGAAGCATCCCAAAGAAAACTCCTCGAAGCTACGAAAAAAGTCGAAAACGAAGGCGCAGGGGAAAACCTCGTCATTTTCCGTTCTGCTCTGGACAAAAAAAGCTCGAGGAAAGCTCGACGCGTTTTGCCGATGAAAGTCTCGGGAAAGTCGAGAAGAAGTTCCTCCAAACTCGAAAAATCGGGAGAATCTTCGAATCTGGAACTTGTGAATTTGAAGAAGGAAATCGAAGACTTGAAATGTTCGAGAAGCGAGTCACAAATTATGAATGCGAAGCTTATGGAAGATTTAGAGGCTCAGAAAACAATAGTGTGCAAGTTGATGGAACGTAATGAGGTGATTTATAAATTTTTGAAAAGATGTATGAAAAAAAATTCTTTTGGAAAAAAATTGGATTTGTATACGATGAAAAATTTTCTGCTTTCACAGATTTCCAAAAAAGAGTACGAGGCGAGTTTGTCTGAGCGAGTTGAAAAAATTGGCAGGGTTTCGGAAGAATTGAATATTTCAGAAATGAAAAATTCGAGGCTTCTTCAGGAAATCGACACATTCCAGTTAGAAAAAGCTACTGCCGATGATAAGATTTCGAGTTTGGAAGAAGAGTTGAAGAATTTGAGACTGACGAAAGAGAGCAAAACACAAGGTAAGAAAATTCGTGACTTCGGACGAAATTATTAGTGGACTGACCATAGGCATGGTTATACTACTACGGAATTGACACGTATTTGTTACTTACTTTTTACTTACTTTTAATTATGTTAAATTTGGAAGTTATGTGGGTTAACTTGAATTTTTTGTTTGTCGCAACTCCGAAGATTTCAAAGCTTCGAAACTGCCAACAATTCCTAATTCCAAATTTGACAACTTTTGAACTTCAAATATTTTCGAAGCTTCCAAATTATTCAAAATTCTTAAAACTTGAATACATCCGAAATCGTGACATTGCTTGAAAAGATTTCAAGAATTGAGGACAAAAAGCAGCATAATTTTTCAAAAACTATAAAAAGTTTCCAGAAATACTCAAAATCGTGAAAAAACGTCCAAAAATTCCAAATATCCTTCAATAACCAATATTCCAAGAAATATCGTTTTGAAATTTTATTTTTATTTGTATTGTAATTTTTTTATTTTCTACACGATTCCGTCTAGTGAAGAATATTATTCAAAATATCCTAAAAGTACATTATATCAATAATATCGAATCTTCCAGAAATACATAAAAGCAAAACGTGTCGAATTTTTCAATTTTCGTAACATTCTGGAAAACTTTCGTAAATATACAAATATTACTCGAAATCTAATTAATTTCGAAATATCTCTGGAAACTTTGAACAATTTTAGACTTTGCTTGAAAATGGAGCAACGACGAGAAATTGAAAACATCGGTAAACTTTCCGAAACGGAACAAAATTATGTATCTAATTTTGCTTAATTGCACAAGAATAATAAAAATGACAGTATTGACTGCTAATTTAA
>JAPYZK010009064.1:16411-29244 GCA_030522785.1 Platygaster equestris | reverse complement strand
TGGACAATACTTTGATTGACTTTGATGTAACTATATTTTTATAATTAAACCTGACTTTTGCGGAAAAAACGGCGGTTTTCTATTTGTACTCCCAATAAAAAAAACGGAGATGGAAAATTTTTTTCAAATTCGGCTTCATCATGCCCTAGAGAATGTGATCTTCAATTTTATGAAAATTCCATCGAAATCGGTCAAGCCCTTCTGAAGCTATCTTGTACACTGTTTTTAAAAAATGGTTTTGAAAAAAACGCATTCGAAGTTTGGATTGTACAATGCGACTTAGGTTGAAGTGATGAAATACAAAGATTCATATCTTCTCGAATTTTTCTAATTTCTCACTTAAATTTTGCACACGTGTTTTGAAATGTGTATACAACTGATTTCTGGAAGAAAAAAAATTAATTATTCGAAAATTCTATATATATGTTTGAAGTATATATACTTAAAACTTTGTAAATTCTCAATACCGTCATACATTTCAAAATGTTAAAAATATTCCAAATTATCAAGTTTCTCGAAATCTTCAGAATTCGTGAATTTTTCGTAGTTTCAAAAATTATGAAAATATTGTGGATTTTTAGAATTTTCTGAACTTTTTTCCAACTTCAAAATTTTCCAAATTTTTGAAATATTGAAAGATTTCAAACTTCTAAGAACTTCTAAAATTATAAAAATCCTCCAAACTCCGAAAATCCACAAAAGTGTTGAATATGTTAAAAGTTATCAACTTTCTCGAACTGTAAAGAATTCAGAAAATTTTCGTAATATAAGTTGAAGAATTATAAAAATATTGTAAATTTTCAAAATTTTTGAAACGTTTACAAATGTGTAAACTTTACAACATTTTTGGAATTCTTGAAATTTTCAAAATTCCAATAACTTCCAAAATCCTCAAAATACTTCAAACTTTGAAAATTTTCAAAACCTTTAGAAATTTAGAAATTTCAAAAATATGCCAAATTATGAAGTTTCTCGGAATCTTCAAAACTCGTGAAATTTTCGTAATTTCGGGAGTTATGAGAATATCGTGAAATTTTCAATTCGAAACTGTTTTTCAACTTCAAAATTTTGAAAATTATAAAAATTTTGAAAATTTTCAAACTTTTAAAAGCCTTTAAAATTCTCGAAATCCTTCAAACCCAAAAAATTCTCAAAATCGTTGAAAACCTGAAATGTTGAAAATGTTCAAAAATTATCAAGTTCCTCGAAAACGTTTACATTTGTGAAAATCAGTATTGTATTTTTTTTTTAATATACTTTTTTGCAATGTGCTAGATTTTTCAATTTTCCAGAGTTTTTTTTGGAGGAGGGGGGGGGGGCTGCAGCCCCCTCCCTGGCTACGTGCTTGTTTACTAGACTAAATGCCTTGGTCAACCCGTTGGAAGAGAGTTTTTAGAAAGATCACGAAGGGAGCGAAGAACCGACTGAAAACATCGCGTTGATGAGCGCGAGTTACGCGGCGCTTGATTTATTATCAATACTCATAAAAGATCAATAGCAAGGATTGCAGGGTAACAAAATAAATCGGCGCAATCGGGCGACAATCGGACCGTTAGACCAAGCCGTTCATGAACACCAACTGACGGGTCTCGTATTTTATTTGAAAGGCGAAACGGGTGCATGAGCTCGAATTGTGTTTTGTAACAAACAACGCTGGCTCGAAACGACATCCAATAATGTAGAGGCGGATTATTGGATCCCGGCTTATGCATCGATATAAAACACTCTCTGCAATCAATTAGCTGGCCACCCGAGCTCTCTTTAATTTACTGTTAATTGTGCCCTCAGAAATGGATATCCCCGGTAAATACTACATCAAGGCAAAAGTTCGCGTAAAAACTGAACTGAAATGTCTGTTTTTGAAAATAACATTCAGTCCAGGCAAAAGTCGTCGTTTTTTTTTGGATTTTGAAGAAATAACTATGTTTTTATACCTCAACCATTTAAAGCGCGTTATTTACCACATGCACAGCAACGCAAAAATTTCGCATTGTGAACGGTGCATTAGACAACGCATAAAAACACTTCAGTGAGTTCAGGAGGGCACGTAAGAATGGCAAAAATAAGCAAAAAGTGCCTTCAACATTAAAAATGTCAAACGAAAATGGTGGATGTGTGATAAAGGAAGAAAAAGGGTCAATGTTTCCAGCTGACAATTTCGCTACGAAGGTGACTTTTGGCGATGTTTGTGACTGGTGTATTATATTGCGTCACGCAATTTACGAACGACTCAACCTAACCTTAACGCGTGTTTTCACCGACTCACAACGCGAAATATTTGCGTTACTCCGCATGTACTAAATAACGCGCTTAGATAGTTTCGGTATAAAAAACTGAATGTTTATCACGGAGAAAATGTATGACGTTCAACGACGGGGCCGATATTTCCGAAACGGGGCGTAGGCAATTGAGCGCCGAAGGCGCGATGTTGCTGGATCCGTTAAATGTCATACTTTTACTCCTAGATAAACAAATAGCTATTTTAACAAACGTAAGCGAGGTCCGGGGGAGTAAAATATGTTGCATTTATTATGAGTTAATTATACATATTATTCTTTTAAATAAAGTGTTTGTTGGCAGAGTTGAAAAAAATGATACCTTTACGCGTTTGGGTTGTTATGCAAATGAAATCAAAGAGGAAATAGACTCCTTCAGGGAGTCATTGATGGGTTCATTTTGCTCGAAGGTACGTCGCGCGAATGATGAAATACGCAGGGTTTGTAAGTAAAGCGTTACTCTAACACGTTACGTTTTTAGCTGTAATGATAACGTAACGCGTTACTTTAATTACAAAGTAACGATAACGGTAACTTATTTCTTTTCACGCGGTAACAAGTAACGAAATTTCCGTTACTTCAACGTTACTCATTTTTATGTACTGTGTTATTGAGAACTAGGGTTTAATTAAAGACGAATTCAAGTTCGGTAAAGGAAACGAATTGTTCGTATATTTTATTCTATTACAAAATTTTCATTCAAAATAGTTTCCTTATGCACGTCCTGGGTGCCGGGGAGGGTCGGATTTGTTGCGATAAATTTGCGGTTTCGAAAAAGCGGCAGGCATTCTACATGCTCCAATTCCATCCTGTTCGACACTATACGCGACAACCATTCATGGCGACAACGCCATGTTGTCTCTTCCGCCTCTATTGCGCGCCATCGTGAAAAAAAAATCTCGTGAGAAAGTCCTAATTACCCCAAAAAACACAAATCTGTTGATGAAAAATCGGCATAGTTCGTTTTACAATCTCAAAAATACGTATATGACTGATGGAATTTTTATATTGTTCATCTTCATGCTTCCAGTGCCGTTAAATGCGATGTAAATAATAGTTCGTAACAATTATATTTCAATAATATGGGTAATTTATAATTATTCATTATTTGAATTCTGTATATTCTAATTCTCTAAATTCTATTTTTTAGCAACGGCTTTGGACTCTGGCGCTCAAGTCGATGCTTTTTATTCTGATTTTTCCGAGGCCTTTGATAGTGTCCATCACAAAATCCTCTTATATAAACTTAAACTATATGGTCTTTGCGGGCCTATGTTGCTTTGGATTGAATATTTTTTATCAGAGAGGTACCAAGTAGTTCAAGTTAATGGGGTTCGATCAGTCAAGTACCTAGCTAGCTCTGGCGTACCTCAAGGTTCTTATCTTGGTCCATTGCTATTCAATACTGTCATCAATGATCTAACTTCTCATCTTAAATATTGAAAAGTTCGACTTTTCGCTGATGATGCCGAATTTTTCCTTTGTATAAACGACCCTGGGGACATCATAAGGTTTCCAAACGATTTGAATGAGATTGAATCTTGGTCCAACTCTAACTTTCTTCCACTCAATCTAGACAAGTGTCACATTATCACCTTCTCTCGGAAAGTTACTCAAATTGCTCATAACTACCAGCTAGACAAGCACTCTCTGAATCGCGTTACTGAAGTGGTCGATCTTGGGGTTTTATTTACTTTAACGCTTAATTTCTCTCAACACATCAACCTGGCTGCTCAGGAAGCGCTCCAGACATTAGAATTTATCAATCGGAATTCAACCAACTTCTCCGATCCATACACGTATAGATACTTATATATTACTCTCGTTCGTCCGATCTTAGAATATGCTCCGGTAATTTGGTCACCATCCACTAATTCGGATAAGTATGTATTGCCTGGAGAGAGTTCAGAACAGGTTTTTGCGGCAGTAGTCGTTTAAGGCCCATGTCCCAATGGATCGGTTCATGCATGATTATTCTGTCCCTCAGATTTCGGCGTTCATTCCATCTCTCTCAAGGCGACGGATTTTCCACGAACTGATCCTGATGTTCCGCATTCTGAGTGGTTCGATGGGGAGTTCGGAGCTTCGAGAGCTTGTCTCGCTGAATATACCGGGCAGATCTCTGAGGCGTAGACCGGAGCGCGTGTTTCATACGACTGCCTCTAAAACTGGTGCTGGATTATCTGGTATTATTAATCGAATTAACGGGACGACTAATGTCTATTCTCAGTCGCTTGATTTGTTCTTTTTCAGCGATTTTTTTCTTTTTGTTTATATTCTTATTTCTTTTACACATACTTTGGCTATGCTCAACGTTTGTACCTATATTCTCACTCTAATTTCCTTACCGCCCATGTGCAATTTATAGTTGATTTAAGTGTAAAGGGTTTATACCCGTTGATCTCATTAATAAATAATTGTGAACTTGTATGAATGACAATATAATAATAATAAATCATCATCATACATTGAACATACCATATATAATTACATACTCGATTTTTTCTTGATGACCGAATCTTAAACTGTGGAACCATGATGTGTATAAAACAGTTCTGATATAAAAATTCCATGGAACAATAATATATATTTTGCAACAACAAAAATGTCAATCAAAATTTCAATGTGAAGAACAAACAAATGCTACAAGTTTTTCAAAAAAACAAGACAGTTGTTATGTACACGAACTTTATTTCCGAAAAATTGTCAAAACTTTCCATAAAATACTGCATATTAAAGAAATTCATCGTGCTAGTCAGCGACGTATGTACACTTGTGATTTTTTCTCCATTTTCCATGCTATCTTCAAATATCGGTGAACCTTAGACAAAATATTTATCGGCTTGCTGTAAACATGAACATGTAATGTGAAAATATAAAAGAGAAATAAATAGATGGTAGAGCAAAAGACAAAAAAATGTGCCAACCCTAAAAAATTTCAAGTATCCTTTCAGATATTATCATTTTTATTATTCAATTGAAATTTAAACAATAACATAAATATACAAAAATAAAAAAGAATTTCATTTTAATACGGAACTTCGCCAGTGAAGAAAAAAAAACGCGTTACACGAATACCGCATACAAAAAATTGTACAATCGACTTTACAACTGATAAATGAATCGAGATAAATTTTCATATCAAAAAGAAGTACATCGAATTATCATTTTCTCAAGACTTTTTCACTACTCAAATGTCTTCACTGCGGGCGAAAATACAGAGAAAAATTAAAATTCTAATAAACCTCTAAATATAGAACATTATTTATATCAGCAATGACTACTTGACACTGTTTTGATAATATCATCTTTTTTTGTTTTGTTTTTTCTTTCATCAATATAATTATATGTACAATACAACATTAGATTAAAACAGGCTCGTGTCGTGTATGTGTGTGTTTTGAAAATGAATGTACGTGTCTTTAACCACGTTCCGAACAAAGAGGAAACGATGTAGAACTCGACGTTGGTTTTCTAAGGCTTTCGTTGGTCGTCGAATCCGGCGAGGATTCTCCGACGAATTTTCACAGAAAATTGGTGTCCCAAACGAGACACGGAGCAGCCTTTTTCGACGCCAAGAACACAATAAATAAGAAATCGTTCGTAAAAACCATGTGGCGCATTATTTCCTCTTTGCGAACGATTTCACGGAAGGAAATTTTTTGCAGGTTCACGGATAGAGGCGATTTACATGCCTTCTCCGTAATCACGATCACCGACATTAATACGGTCCGGCGCAGACGTGACGCTGAAGCCCAAAATCCTATTGTCCACTTTGAACATTTTTCCTTTTTTTGGTTTCTTTGTCTTGCCCTGAAAACAGGATTCAAAATTAACATTTTTTCTATACTCCAGGGCAGTAAAGTGCTCTTTATGATCCCAATTTTGCAAAAAAAGGCAATTTCTCAAGGTCGGATCTTTGGGTACAATCGATTCCAAAAGTTTTTCCGGATTGTACTCGTACCACATATCCATGATACAGTTACACAAGGTGTGTTCGGACGCATCCATCATGGTGATCATGGTGAATGGACCAATCACGATTACTCCCAAATGCCGCCATTTTAACTCAAAAGCCAATGAGAAAAAACGTAGCGAAACTTTTAAACGTACACGTTCACTTATAAAACACTGAACCAAGATGGCGGCATTTGGGAGTAAGTAGTTATGCGCATGTGTGCACAGTACGCATGAAAAATGAGTCATCAGTGGGAACGAACCTTGTGTAATTGCATCATGCCATATATCCATATATATCCCCTGTCTATGCATATCAAAATATACATCACAATACAAATCACAATACAATTCCCCATATGAGAGCCAATGGGAGCGCGAGGTTGTGTCTGCTTATGTGATATATCTACTCATTCTAGCTGTCATTTTTCTCAAAAATGACCATTTTTGACATTCAAGCGTGATTTTTGAAAAAAACTAATCAGTGAAACATGAAATTTTTGACACTTACTTGTAGCTAACGTGCGACACTTCTTTTCGCGTATTTTTTATTGGAAAATCCGGACTCGTTTTTTCAATATAGTGAATATAGTATCTTGAGCCCTATACCCCTTGTGTATTTGGAGTCGACTTTGACATTAAATATTTTTTTCGCAGTCTGTCAATCGACTCAAAATTTTGGAAACGTATCACAAATACGTTCAATTACAGTTATACAAATTTTCAGCGAAAAATTCGGAACATCGAAAATCAAAGATACGACCTTAAAAAATGCGAATTATGTGAAACTTTTTTTCAAGAGCGAGCATTTTCGAATTTAGGAAAATGTTTGGATACGCGGAAAAAATGAAAGAATTATAAAATTTTGCAAAAATGATAAAACTTCCTGAATTTTCTAAATGTATTATTTATCATACTTTTGAAATTTATTTGAGTTCCAAAAAATGTACACATTTTTTGTTATTTTTGTCATTAGTAAAATTCTTTTGTGAAAATTAAAAATTTACAAAATTTGGTTATTTTCTCAAGAATGTTGTAAATTTTCAAATTTTGAAAAATGTGTCAATTTTTATATGGATTTTAAAAATTCGTCAAATTTTTAAGGAATTCTAAATTTGTTGATTTCAACTAAAATTCACAGTTCTGTCACATTTTGCAAGGAAATCCGATTTACGTGAAATCTTTAAAAATTTTCACTCATAAATTACAGAACTTTCGAATTTTAAAAATATCTGGATATTTGAAAAGATAAATAAATGTTTTCAACTCTGCTAACAACTTTTTGAAAAATTGCAGATTTTTCAAGTCATCAAATCTTATGGCAAAAATGATACATTACCGAGATTCCCAAATGTAAAGAATTCCACAAATTTTCAATACTTCCAAAATATGGACAATGTTTGAATTTACGTAAATGTGAAATTTTTGATACAATCCAAAAATTTTCAACATCAAGTTTCACAAAAAAAGTAACAAATTTCCAGAATGACGGCGAAAATTCGGAATTCCCCGGATGTACCATTATTTCAATTGCTATCGTCAAAATGTTTAACGACTTACTTTTACTTCTTGAAACTCGACACCGGCGTTGGGATTGATAGCCGGCGCCGGTTTGCACAAATCATCCGCCTGCACTTGAGGGCGCTGCGACGATCGCCATTTGCTCCGCTTCTCTAAGAACTGCTTCGCAAACTCCGTGCACTGTTTGGCTTCACCCAAGTACATTCGCACGTACTCTTTGACTTCGTACGGCGATTCAATGTCACGCAAAAATCCAACAAATGTCGGTACTGAAAACAAAAATGGTCGTTATTCGAACATTTGCTTTCAACAAATACCAAGAATTGATTTTTCGCTCATCTTTTTTTTCTCTGTACACATAAATTTTTCTAATATGTTTCAAGGTAAGTAGGTCGTATACAAATTATTCAACGCAATTTTTGGCTTTTTTGACCCCCCCCCCCCCTCCAAGGTGTAACGTAATGCTGTCCGAAAATGCAAAATACGAATATTTCGAAAAATTTTTTTGTATTTTTGAATAGTGCGTAAAATACAAAAAGAGGTTCTTAGCATTCAGAGACCATTTTTTCAGATTTTCATAACACTTGGACATGTACAATATTTTTTCGAACATATCGAAAAATTGTTTGAAACTGTATCAACTTCGGAATATTTTATACATTCTGAACATTTTTTGATGTTGAAAATATGAAGAAAATTGAAAAAAATACAAATCTACTAATTTGCGAAAAATTTCTCATAATTATTCGAATTTCAGAAGGATTCGAAATATTGTACGATTTTATTCGAAAATTTCAAAAATTTTTTCAAAAATATCGAAAAATTGTTTGAAACTGAATGATAGGAATATTTCATATATTTCAAAAATTTTTTCGTAATACTGAAAATATAACAAAAATTCGAAACAATACAAATTTCCCAATTTTTGAAAAATTTCTTATAGTTATTCGAAGCTTAGAAGAATATTCAAGATATCCTACAATGTTACTTGGAAATTGACGATATTTTTTCTAAAATATAAAAAAAAGTTCAAGATTGGGTAATTTTAAAATATTTCATAAATTTCAAACATTTTTTTTTTCATATTGAAAATATGAAACTGATTTTTAAAAATACAAATTTCCCAATTTTTGAGAATTTTCTCACGATTTTTCGAATTTTAGAAGAATATTCCAAGTATCCTACTATGTTGGAATATTTAGAATATTTTTTCAAAAATATAAAAACATTGAAACTGTATAATCTCGAAATATTTCATGGATTTTGAACCTTTTTTTTGTTCAATACTCAAAAAATGAAGAGAATTCAAAAAAATACAAATTCCCCAATTTTTGAAAAATTTCTCATAATTATTCGAATTTCAGAAGACTATTCAAAATATCGTACAACGTTTCAATATTAGAAAATTTTTCAAAAATATAAAAAATGTCTCATGGGCATGTATAACAAAATTCTTCGGCAAACGGGAACTTTTTAAAATTTTATGAATTGATAAATATTTTATGTCAAGGTTTTTTGCGAATTGTTTAGAATTTCAAATTATTGCGTCGATCAAGAATACATGAATAAAAAAAAAATCCATGTTTTTCGATGTTCCCAGTCGGTTTTTGTTCTATTTTAATTAGCAAGTAAAATGTTTTTTGCAAGAAAAAAAATCCACCGAGCCGGGAATCGAACCCAGGACCTCTTAATTTCATGTCGGATGCTCTAACCATCTGAGATACTTCGGATTGATGATTCACTCACAGAAAACATTTCAAACTTAGAGTTAAACTTCAACAAACATTTGAAACTTAAAGTGAAATGTTTTCTGCGAGTGAATCGTCAACCCCAAGTAGCTCAGATGGTTAGAGCACCGGACATGAAATTGGGAGGTTCTGGGTTCGATTCCCGGCTCGGATTTTTTACTCACAAAAAACATTGTATTTGCGAACTAAAACAAAAACTGACTGGAAACATCAAAAAACATGGATTTTTCTTTGAATCAACAACCCTGTGATAAATATTAACGTTTTCAAATATATGGATCAGTTATCAAGAATACATGAATCAGTATAGTTGTTTATTTTTCTTCAAAAAACTGTACGAATTCTGTATGAGGTTTAAGAATATCCCGGGTTGCTCGATAAGGTAGGATTTACACCGTATTTTATTTTCAATAAATTTGAATAATTGACTTAATTGCATCTGGTAGATGCGATCAAGTACCTAGTTCATCACCGATGTCATTTTTTACTAAAATAATGCCTTCAAAATTTATTAAAAATGAAATACGATGCAATACTTACCTTACCAACATACCAATCCTGAATATTCTTAAAAATATGGAACTTTCCGTATTTTTAATATTTATAAATACACAATCACAAATTTCGTAAGAAAAAACAAAACTTACTATCAACAGTAACTTGCAGGCCCACCAAAGCCTTATTACACCACAGTGTAAAGTCATCAGTCTTAACAGTGTTCTGCTCGAAAAGCTTCTTAACGAGCTCTTCCTCCTTTTTGTTCTTGTTTTTCACAGGTTTCGCCGACGACTGTGGCTGCTGCTGCTGAGCACTGCCAGCAGCAGCTTTCGAAGAAGAAGAGGAGGAAGCCTGTTTGGCAGCAGCTTTGGACGCGGATGATTTCGAACCCAAAGCAGCGTCGTCCCAGAAGCCGCTGCCGCTGGTTGCGCTGCTCACGCTGGCCATCGCCGTCGCCGCGGTTCCCCAAGCTTGAGCGTTCGACGCACCCGAGGCCCAGTTGAGATTTTGGGACGCGGTGCCCCAGATGCCCGAGCTCTGCAGCGCAATCGTACTCTCCTTCTGTTGCGTGGTTTGCTTATCTTGCTTCTCTTTTTCATATTGCTGTAAAACATTAGTAGTACAATGAAAATAGTATTCTACTACATCAGGAGCATTCATTATAAAAATATTATTACGGTGATCAAAACTTTGCAAAAAAAATTTTTTCCTTCATGACTTGGAGCAACAAAAATTGTGTATGATGGGGCACACGGTAGAAATGGATGATCCCGTCGTAACTGTCATATTTGTGTCTGAATGTTTGGAGGAAATATTTCAGTGATAAATAGGAATGCAAAGTGATTTCGATAAATCTATATGTATCTCATGAACTACAGGCAAAAAATTGATCTCGTTTTATCAAACTGATTGAACTACAGACACATTTGTATTGTAAATGTCAGCACCGTGTCATGTCCTTGAGCACAATTTCAGATATATGTGTACTTATATTGAAAACTCGAGAATTATTATTTATCGTCTCAACTATATTACTTATTGTTAGAGATATATTAGATACCTCGATTTTATTCGAAACTGGCTCATATTTTTTTCAGGTCACATATAAAAATTTATGAACAGTTCAAAAAATTCGAAGTGTACACACATTTTCGATCATTCAAAATTTATACAAAATTTTCAATATTTTCAAAATGTAGAAAAAGTTAATTTAAAATTTTTTAGCGTTAAAAATTTTTTTTTTTTTTTTCAAATTGCAAAATTTTTGAAACCTCTAAACCTTTAAAAAATTGTATAACAGTGTCAGAAATTGAGGAAATTCCAAAAATTTATAGAACACGAAATTTCATACATTTAGAAAATTATGAAAATTTACACAAATGAAAAACTTCAATATCATTAATAATTTTTAAATTTTTCAAAATGTCTACGAATTCGAAGCTTTTAGAAAATGCAAACATTTAAAAAATTCTGACACACTTAAAAATTATAAACATTTTGCAAATTCTGAACCAGTTGAGAACGTATTTAATGTTGGAAATCAAAATTTTTTTTAATATTATAAAATGTATTGCAATTTTGGAGTTTTCGAAAATTCTAACTATATGGAACATGGTATCACAATTCCCACCATATCAGAAATGTCAGAAAATTCACTAATAATTTTGCAAGTTTTAATTCAAAGATGTTCGTCAATTATTGTCATTCCGAAATATTCTAAATCTTCAAAATTATTAGAATTCCCTTATTTGTAATTTTGAAAAAGCTCAGAGTTTGCAAGTTCCCAATAGTTTTCAACGCCAAGTTTCTAGTATCAGGGGCCATTTCACATTGTTGCGCCGCATGACAAGGGGGGGAGCGGGTCATCAATTCCGAAAAACTGCGTAACGTAATACCTAAACAACCCCTCATCAACATTTTCAAATGCCGGAAATGTTGACAAAATTGTTTCCAGATATAATAAATAATCTACACAATACTTGAAACAAAATTTCAAGAAATGTTTTCCATTTCCGAATGCACCCTGCAATTCCTGGTGGGAGGGAGGGGCGGTGGGGGGGGAAGCTGTGGAGGGAGGAGGGGGGGGGTGCAGTTGAAAAAAAACTCACTTTTACTCTGATCGAGCGCTCTTGTTCTTCCTGCTGTATCTGAGCGAGGCTCTTGACTTGCATCGCCCTATCTGCGACGTTTGCTTTTTCGGCCCACTTGAATTGAATACGTTTGGAACTATCCATGGCAGCTTCTTGAGCCAATTCCGCAGCTTTTTGCAGAGCCAACTGCTGTTGCTGCTGTTGCTGGAGTAACTGCTGCAAACGCTGTTCCTCCTAAATCGTATTACAATGTTATTCGAGGTACAAAATCAATGACTTCCTCAGCCAATTAAGCAATCAGAATTATTCACAGAATAAAAAAAAGTTGAACGATTATAAGGGGCCGTTCATAAATCACGTAATACGCCGGTACGGGGCGGGGGGCGGGGGGGGGGGGGGGGTCGGGGCGTGTTCCTTTTTTGGCCCGGGGGGGGTCGGGGGGGGGGGCATATTGAAATATTACG
The DNA here is from genome assembly GCA_030522785.1 of Platygaster equestris. Lineage (NCBI taxonomy): Eukaryota > Metazoa > Arthropoda > Insecta > Hymenoptera > Platygastridae > Platygaster > Platygaster equestris. The sequence continues at coordinate 16,690 of JAPYZK010009064.1, read as the reverse complement.
TGATATATTTATTTCAGTATTAATAGCACCTTTTGTTTAAGTTCTTAGGCGAAAAAGTTTTCGCATTATTTTTTGAATGGGCTCCAGCGATACCTATTGAAAAAACATTTGAGCTCTCCGTGGACAGAAATTTGAACTTCACTTCTAAATTGTTTCATATGATTATAATATATATACAAAACAATTCAGTGTAAAGCTACATTTTTATACAAAAGCTCGAACTGAGAGAAAAGTTTCATAACGAAATTGTGATTGATTGCAATTTTTCGTTGGGGGGGG
>JAPYZK010009064.1:0-16369 GCA_030522785.1 Platygaster equestris | reverse complement strand
GAGCGGGGGTGGGTGGGGGGGGTCTATTTTGTTGAGAAATTTGTATCACGTGATTTATGAACGGCGCTTAAATAAAAATTCATAATTTAATCAACATGCAAAAAACTACATATTTCATTATTTTATCGACCACTTCCTAATTATAATACACGATTTTTAACAACTAGACAAAATTTCACAAATTCTGACCCTTTTCCCAAATTTTTTCAAATTTTAGTAATTTTGAACAATTTTAAATTTTCAGATACTGTTGGAAACATTGAATTTCGAAAATTACGAAAATTCCACAAATTTGATGAATTTGCAAAATGTAAGTATAATTCCAACATTTTTTAATATCTTAAAAATTTCAAATATTTTGAAAATTCTTAAAACTTCGAGAATTTTACAAATTACTAAAATTTTGAGCATTCTGAGGATTTTGAAAGATGCTACAATTTTGAGAATTCAGACAATTTTCAAGATTTTGAGTAACTGGAACTTTTGGGAATTCTGAAAATTTCTATAAAATTCTCCAAATTCGAAGAAACATCTTAAAAATTTCGAATATTTCGAAAATTCTTCAAACTTCGAGGATTTTACGAATTACTAAAATTTTGAATATTATGAGGATTTTGGAACATTCGACAATTTTGAGAATTCAGACAATTTTAAAGATTTTGAGAAACTGGAACCTTTGGGAATTCAGAAAATTTCTATTACATTTTCCAAATTTGAAAAAACTTCAAAATTGGAGTTACTCAAACATTGAAAAATTTTGAATATTATAGCAATTCCGAAAATTTATTTTTGAAAATCGTAGTGATTCTGAATGTTTTTTCATAATTTTTGAAAATTTTACAATTCCAATAATTCTAAATATTTGCTTCAAACTGGAACTTGATGCATATTACTGATTTTTTACCTCCGAAAATGGTAATGTTTATGGAAAAAAAAATCTCACAGCTTTTTTTTCGCGCTCTAGCCGTTGTATTTCCGCAAGCGAAGCGTGAGCGGTCGCAGAAGGCGAATGGGGAGCTTGGGCCCACGGGGCCTTACTGCGTTCTTGCAACTTTCTAAGGGCCGCCTCTGCTTCTCGTCTTCTTTGTTCGGCTTTTCTGTTTTGTTCATCCACTTCCGCTTTTCTATACGCTTCTTCCTCTTTCCTTCAAAAATCAAAAACAACAAACGTTAACAAGGACTATGGGTAATAATTCCCTAGTGATATGAGTTTTTGTAAAAAAATAATCAAAATAATAATATAATGCTAAAATATAATGATGAAAATAAATGAATTATTATAAGTAAATAAATAAATTATCATATATGATATACACAATGATACATAATCAGGGGCGGACGCAGAAAAAATTTTCAGGAGGGGTTTTCGAAAAAAATGTTTCTTAATTTTCGAAATTCCTGGAATTTTAAACATTTTCGCAATTTTTTCGATTTTTACTATTTTCGAAATCCTCGTGATTTGCAAAATTTTTGAAATGTGTAATACACTCGTTATTTTTGAAATCTCCAAATTCTCGCAACTTCCAAAATTTTTGTAAATCTTTGGACTTTTGGGAATACTTAAACATTTGAATGTATACAAAATGTTTTAAATTTCGATAATTTTAGAAATTCGATAAACTTTCAAACATTCTATAATTTTTGACATATTCAGACCTTACAAAATTTAACGAATTCTCAAAATTTTCAAAATGATGCGATTTTTTCGGTTTATCAGATTCTTCAGGAAATCAGAAAGTTTCAGAAATTTAAACGATTTCCGAGATCTCCAACACTCTTAGAGTTTTTGGAATTTGAAAAATTTTTGAAATCCTCGTAATCTCCAAAATTTCTGACATATGTAATACACCCGTAATTTTTAAAATTTCCGAATTCTCGGAACTTCCAAAATTTTTGTAAATCTTCGGATTTTTTGGAATACTCAAACATTTGAATGTACACGAAATGTTTTCACTTTCGGAAATTTTAGAAAATCTATGAATTTTCGAAAATTTTATGATTTTTAACATACTCGGACTTGACAAAATTTTACGGATTCTCAAAATTTTCAAAATGATGCGATTTTTTACCTTCATCAGATCCTTCAGGAAATTAGAAAGTTTCAGAAATTTGAACGATTTCCGAGATCTCCAACATTCTCAGAGTTAATGGAATTTTCAAAATTTTTTAAATTAATATAATTTTTGAAACACTGAAATCATTAGAATTTCTGAATTCTCAATTTTTGACATATCCGCAAATTTTCTGGAGTTACAAAACATTGATAATTTTTCAAGCCTTTCGTAATCTTCAAAATTTCCAAAATATTCGGTTTTTTCGAATTATTTGAACATTCGAAAATTAACGAAATTTCAATAATTATAAAAAATTCAAAAACTTCAGAGTTCTTGGAAGTTTCGGACTATTAAAATTTTTCAAAATGTCAAAAATTGTAACCCTGAAGTTTCTAATTTTCTAAATTCACGTATTATTTTACAAAAATTAAAAAGTTTGAAATTCTGAATCTCTTCCCGTCGTGCTTCTGACCATTGCGTCGTCCCCGTGGGGGGGGGGGGGGGGGGGGTTGGGGGGGGGGGGGGGGTTCAACCCCCGAAACCCCCCTCTGCATTCGCCCCTGTACATAATATAAAAAACCCTATAGAACTTCGTGTACGTTATCCACTCCAAAAATACAACCCACCTAATTCGCTCGGCCACGATCCTAGCTTGCTCTTCCTCCATTTTCAGACGCTTTTCTTCTTCCTTCTTCAGCTTTTCCTCCAATTTTTTCGCTTCCTTCAACTTGCGTTCCTCTTCCTTCTTTCTAAGTAACTCTTCTTCCAGCTTTCGCTTCTCTTCTCGCTTCCTTTCCTCCTCCAGTTTCTTCTTCCTCATCTCCTCTTCTTGCTTGCGTTTCTCCTCCTCCTTCCGTTTCTTCTCTTCTTCCTTCTTCTTCTTGTTTTCTTCGGCTATCGATCTTGCTTGCTCTTCTTCTCGCTTCTTTCTCGCACAGTTCCTCGTTCCGTTTCGTTTCTTGGATTTGACTGTTCTGTTTCGCCTATTTGACATGGAAAAAAATGTTTACAGGCTCATAATTATCACTACCAACGCTCTAGAAAAGTGCCAACTTTTTTCAATGCTGTCATTTTTTGAATGCGCTTTTTTAACGTTTTAGAATAAAAACAAGTTCGCAACCAGTGGAAAAATCATTTTTCTATCACTTATGTAGAGAGCACATTTTTTTCAATCGTGAAAAAAACTAGTTGCGAAATGTATTGTTGTTTGGGTTTTGATGATGCATTTTTTTACCAGCATCTGTTGCAGCTGTTCCCTTTCAATGTTTTTGCACTGCATGTCCCACAAGGATGAAGGTATGTGCCCAGGTGGTAAAGTTGGAACATGACCAGTCTGGAAAATGACATTATGATTTTAATCGATTTTTAACTTTCATGTACAAATAACGAACAAAGATTTTTTAGGGCGTTTTACTCTGGAATTCAGGACCGTCCCAAGTGGGGGGGGGGGAGGGGGACTCGGAAAAATTTTCCACCTGTCCAAAAAAATATGTAAAAAAATGTGTGAAAAACAAATCCACAAATAACAAGAATAATTCGCTGATTGTAAGAGTTTGAAAAAATATTTGATGATTATTCGAAAATACACCAGAAATATGGGAATCGCATTCGGAAATTTCTAAAATTTCGTAATTTTTCGAAATTATGGAATGCTAAAAAGTTCCATTACTTTGAAAATTTTAAAAATATACAACTTAGAACTTCGAAATACTTCTAAACACTTCAAAATCGTGAGAATTCCAGAAATTTTCAATTTCTAGACTCTAGAACTTTGAAATACGTAAAATCTTCAAAAATCGCGAAATTTCCAGAAATTTGAACATTTCAAAACTCAATAGTTTGTAATCTTTGAAATTCTTGGAAACTTAAAAGTTTTTGGATATTTTCGAAAACTTCGTTCCAATATTCTAAAATTTCAGAAACTTTGAAAACTTCAGGATTTTACAATTCTGCAGAACTTCAAAATTTCATAAAATGTCGAAATTTCTTGGCTTCAGAACTTCAAAATGTTCAGGAACTTAAGAACTTGGGGAATTCCAAGATTTTTAATAATGTCGAATTCCTTAAATTCTGGAAATTCCCGAAATTGTGACAAAATGTTGAAAATTATTAAAGCTGTTAAAGTTAACGAGATTTTCAGAATATATTGCTGAAATTTACATGATGTGTCTGAATCTCTTGATTTTTTAAACTTCAAAACATTTAAAAATTTTTCTAAATTTTCTCTATTCTTCAGAATCTTCAGAATCCTCAAAACTAACATAATTTTGTAATTTTGGTAATTCTAAGCATCTTTAAAATTTTTGTCAATATTCTTGTAATACTTTCGGAATCTGTATAATTTTCATAAGTATCAAAGATTTCAGAATCCTTGAAATTTTCGAAATTCTCACAATTTTCATAACGTCTGAATGTTTAAATTCTCCAATTTTAGTAACATATTTTTTCAAATCATTCTAAAAATTAGATTTGATGATCAATTCAACGAGTTGCCCGCGTATTCCGGCGCATTATATAGCTGCAACAATCAACATATTTCGTCGCTTTTCTTCCCACAGCCTGTTCGAAAATCCATAAAAACTCAACTCGGGATTATTCGTGTGCACCCGATTTGCACACGATAATGCAAAAATTCGAACTAGATTTTTCCACTATCGCACTTATTTTGAAGATAAAGCTGCATGTGTTTAAATGGGGTAAGACCTCAGTTTACCAACAAAAAAGTTCCATGCGGTGGCACCACAAGAGATACTTCAGTGGCCTATCCCGTAGTAATCACGACTTCAATTTTTTTAGAAAATATCCTATTCGGCGGATAGTACTATGCACTAGCCACGAACTGCATATTTACTAGGCAATAATATAAATACTGTGCGCCGCAGGTGAATTTCAGTAACTTTTAGTAAATACGCAGCGCAAGGTAGTAAATTTACTGTTCGGCGGCGGGGTAATATTGCAACCTGTTCGGCGAAAGGTAAATTCACTATCGCTAGTAATACGGATGGTAGTTGGTAATAATACTCGTCGGCGGCAAGCTATTCTGCGAGCATGAAAGTGTCATGATTGACGTTCCGCACGGGGGTTCTACGCATGGGCGACCATCATAATTGACGTTCGCCGAACAGGTCGCAATATTACCCTGTCGCCGAACGGTAAATTCGCTATATTTTTTTTACAGTGAGGCCAAACGCTCGAGGATCGGCTACCTGTGGCATCCAATTTTGGACGTTGAACTGCGGGGCGCTCAAATGTGGCGGTGGTTGAAGTGGCGCTTGAGGCCAAACGGAATCGAGCGGAAGCTGCTGCGGGTGTTGGCCGTTGGCTCCGAGTTGACGAAGCAACATCTTAAGAGGGTTGTTATCGTCAGTCGGCGGCAAAGTGACGTTGCTCGGCGACATCGTCGGCATACGTGGCATACCCGTCGGCGGCCCGGCAAGGCGTATCATTGGATCCATCGATCCCGCGAGTACACTGGCGCCCCCTGCATGCGAACTTCCTGGCACGTGACCATCGGCTTGAGCTTTCGCCTGCAACAAATTTCCACACTGAAAAAGATAAAACCTTAAGGATTGTTGCGCTCTCTAGATTTATTTCATGCTTATAATAGTATATTGTGCGACTAGTGAGAGAAAGAGGAGATTGCTCGAGCATGGAGATTGCCTCACGAGCGTAGCGAGTGTGGCAACACGCGAGTGGAATCCCCTCTTTCTCCCACTAGTCGCACACAATATTTTGTTCAACAACCGCGAGAAATATATGATTTCACGGCCCTGCTGATAGGGGGGGAAATAATGGGTTACCTGATTGATTGACGCAACAATCGCCCTTAGAGTTTTGCTACGTACTTTAGGGAGTTGGAAAATAATTATCTCTTCCGTTGCTTCGATTTTCATCGGGACTGATTATGACTGTATTCGAAAAAACATTGCAGCAATACACAGTTTTTTTATTCTGAGGTTAGGGTTGGGGAGTTTGACGTTTCGATATACGTCGTTTCGCTCGCCCGCCATCTTGTTTCCGATATCCGTGCGTAAACGGTCGCGAAACTGAGCGTGAGTGAGTAAATAGCTGTAGGTCGTTAAGATGAGCGTGGGCGAACAGCTTATTCGCCCACTAGTGGGCGAACGAGTTCATCGCCCGCATTTGAAAACAGCCATCCTTGTTTGTCATTCCTTATAGTCAGGCTAAGCTTCCAGATAAAACCTGTTCCTTGAAAAGACCTATCGGGAGCATACAATAAGTCAGCATCGTAGCAATAATACCCTACGTAATTATGGCAGTAAAAGCATATAATAGGTGGTTCGGAATCCACTCGTAAATCCATGCCTACTCCAACAACCTGTCAAAGGTCTGCTGAGCAATGAGAAAAGGGATAAGCACATAATAACTAGTGCAAATGTAAACGCCGATATACCCACTGGGCCAGGTGCGGCGTGTAAGGACACACTCGAGTGTCGTGGTATCGAACAACTTCATCACCCGCATGCCATACGTCAACAATCAAGTAATCCGTCATTTCGTCCACTCTCAGCAGGGCCACGAAATTACATATTTCTCGCGGGCGTTGAATAAAGAAAACTTCAACTATTTCGAGTATTTCATCATAATTTTAAATACACTGATAATTTCAAAAATTTTAAACATCTTAAAATTTCATTCGTTTGCTCGTTCGCGAACAAATTTCAGTCTACTCCCTATGTAACTTCGTACATAAATTGTTTCACTTCAAAATGCTACATGAAATAAATATTTTCGTGAATATAACAAACCTGTTGCATTTGACTGATGAGTTGCATGACAGGATTGGTGGGTGGGGCGGTGGCAAGGGGCGAGGGAACAAAGGAATTTGTGGCAACAGGTAACTCTGGCACTTCTGGTTCTTGCGTGGAAATGTACTGTAGGATGAGTTGATTTTGTTCTATGGGAGTGAGGGTGGACCAGTGCTCGGACTGCGAGAGTTTGGTGATGGCGGCAGCGCGCATTCTAACAAAGAGCTGTTGGTTCTGTAGCAACTGAAGCTGCCGATACTGGTAGACCAACAATGGATCCTCGATGGCGGGTTTTGGGAGAGGAATGTTGGTCGCCATTCCGCTTGGCACGGTGTTTGAAACCGAGGGCAGAACTCCGTCGCTCAAAATGGAGAAAAAAAAAAAAAAAAAAAAAAAATTATTGACTGTGTCGCAAATATAATCGACTGGCTTATGCACCAAGGAGTAAAATGTGGATTTTTCGAGTGCGCGTGTAAAGACAAACTCAAGTACGCTAAAACCTTGTTTATTTTTTGGTTTTAGAAGTGCACAAACTAAAAAATGAGTAAATGACAAAAATAATAAATTTGTGTGTGTTATAGGACAAACGGCAGAAATGGAACAGAACATGGAATTTTTGAAGATCTCTGATAATGGAGTTCTTATGGAAATTCACAGTCATATAAGATTTGAATCTCCAATTTTGAGAATTTTTAAAATGTTAACATCCTTGAAAATTTTCAAAATTTTAGAATTTATAAAAATGTCTAAGATTTAAACAATTTCGGATATTCTCAAAATATTGGAACTTTGAGGGATTTCAGATTTTTGAGGAAGTGAGAAAATTTGAAATACTGTTTACATTTTCAAAATTCTGAAAATTTCAGAAATTCGAACAGTTTTAGAAATTTTGAAAATTCTCTGTTGAGAATGGGGTAATTTCAAAATGTTTGAAAATTTTGATAAATCTGTACGGAAATAGTGGAAATGTTCAAAATTTTAATGATTTCAGAAATTCTGAAAACTCTGAAAATTTGAAGAGTTGTAAAAATTTCGGCAATCCGGAAAAACTTGTAAAAATGTCAAAATCGGAAAATTTTAGAAAAGTAAAGAATTTATTTTATTTCATAAATTTTGGAAATTTCAAGAATTTCGAAATTTCGGAAATTTTAGCAAATATAAAAATAGCGAAAGGTTCGAAATTTCAAAAATTCTGGCAATTTTCGACGAACTGGAAATTTCATTCAAAAATCCAAAAATTTTGATAAAACCGTTGAAATTGGTAAGTTTCATCAATTTCAAGAATTTTGAAATGTTGAACTGAAATTTAAAACTTTCGGAAATTCATCCAAATATGAAAATGTTTGAAGTTTTATATATATTCTGGAAATAGTGAGAATTATAAACACTTTGAAAGTCCAGTCCAAAAATTGTACATAATATGTAGGTGAAAATTGTTAAATTTCGAAAGTTTAAGTAATTTTGTCATAATGTTGAAAAATTAAGAACTGCGTAAATAAAAATTAGTCGACAAGCAATAGAAAAAATGTTTATTTTTGTTACTTTTATGTCGTCAACATAATGCAACATTGGTGTTTCCTAGTGTTTTTTTTTTTTTTAATTTATGTTCTATTTTCTGAATTCTCACTTTTCAAATAAAATTTTGATTTCACCAATGTGTTCAATACAGATATCACATACTCGCGTGATCCCTAAACTTGCCCCTGGTTCGTTTCACAAACGTCACATTTGTTGAGAGATAAATATTGAACTACTTGCAAAACGCACTATTCTGCTTGACATGAAGAAGTTATGTATCGTTCCTATTGTACATAAATTTTTCTGTACAATAAAAAAAAAAGTAAGTTACCTTTAATGGAGGAATTGGTGGACCCGCTTCGAAAGGTACTCGACCACACATCGTCATTAATTCGCCAAGAGCAACATATCTCTCATCACAAGATCTTCTGATCAACAGACTTGCTGAAAAATAACCCTGTTTCCGCCACTCTGCCATTTCACTGGCCAAAAATGGTCCTTGTACTTCACCCTTCAAAGAAAAAAATTATGTTCAATCATACGTTCGACTTCCAGCCAGGGTGTCTTTCAGAATCAGGAAAAAGTTCAAAACTGTGTAACATACCTCAAAGCAGTTAATTCTTATAATTCCAATATTTTTCAAGTGCAACAAAATTTAATGAAGAAGCTTCCATAAATGGACTCACATTTTGTCCCCCCCCCCACCCATCTGTCACAAATTCGCGAAAGCCCCCCCCCCCCCTATCGCGACACATGTGTAATTTGAAAGGAGACAATAATTTTGTTTTCTTTATTCAATCAAATTTGGATAATGTGATAAAATCAACATTTAAAATAGGTATATTCAACGCTTTTCTTTTCCCGAAAGATTACGCACGCATAGGTAAATGTGTGCGTGTAACCAATGCCAATGCTCTCTCGAGCGGCGTTAACCAATCACGATCGTGCTTCGTAGCGAGGTCGGCCATCTTCCCGTTTCACTTATGCAAAACAATTCAGTGCCTGTCTGATTGGTCCAGAAAATGTCCATCTTGGCGCCTCACCGCCAGAGTGCGCCAGAGGCGCTGCAAGTGGACATGAGTGGGCACAAGTGAACTCGAGAGTCTCGGGACTGCTCGGGACGCTCGGGACTGTTCGGGACTTTCAAGTCGAAAGGCGAACAAAACAACAAACTGTCATCCACCTGTCATACGAGATCGTTTGTTCATTGTTGGCAGCGAATCGTTGTTATAACAGGTGAATGACAATGAGGTTTTTTCGGATGATATTCATAATAATTGATCTTCGTGCCACGGGAACTGGGCAAGGAGCCCGCAATGTTAAAAAACTATAACCTAGCTTTACTTGCGGATTTCGACCAGTAAAGTATTCTTTACTGATTCTTTATAAAAAAGATTATACTTTTTTATCATCAATAAATTTGCAACGCTTTAAGCCCTCGGGATTATTCTGAAAATTTCTGTCATGAAAAATTACTTATATTAAAAAATACATACTTTTATTTGGAGATTGAAGTATTTTAACTTTGAACTTATGAGTCTTTTTGGAGGGAATATTAAAAATAACGAATCGAAATTTAAGAGTAGTTTGAAGATGCATACAAAAAATATTTTAGAATGTAATGTATGAAGAAAACGCAATTTCCAATTGCTAAAAATTAAAACCATTTTTGATTTCCAAATAAATCTGACTATATCGACATTTTTCTTAGAAAATGCATAATATCGCTGTACATTCTATTATTACAAGTTACATATTATTGTATTATGTATTATCAAGCATATTTTGATCACGCATTTTCAGAATATATCTGGTTTTCCAGAAGTTGAAAATAATATTGCTTGATTTTAGGATAAAAACGTATTATATGAAAAATTAGCATTATAGAAATTATATTTTTCAATTAAAATATAAATATTGTGCAACGTTTTTGAAGCGAAAAAGTGTGGAAACTTTACCAGTTCCGAAATAATCAAGATAATAGAAATGAATAGTTTTTTAAGAACTCATGTTACATGTATGAATGAATTCAAACAGTGAACAATTCATTTCTCAATTCTTTGATGTATAAAATTCTGCTCGAAAAAATGTGGAAAATTTCGAAATAAAAAAGTTTGGATATCTAATTACAAATTTTGGAACTTCATCTGACATACATTTAGAACGTACATTTAGAAACGTGTTATACGGATCAAACTTATGAAATATCAAGTTCATCTTTTTTCAATTTTATGATACAAATTCAGGAGTTAAAAATTTCCAATCAATCAAAAGTTAATGAATTTGTAATTCAATAAAATATCGCACGGAAATGTTACAAAAAAAAAGTGATATCCACAAAAGAATACTTCAAAAAGTAAAAAAGATTGTCGGGCAATACAGGATGGAAACAATTCTATTGTTGAAAATTACAAAAAATACTGATATTAACCCAATTCAACCGTTGGTCAGATTTAAATCACATATCCAATTAGTCCCATACAAAAAGTAACAAAAAGCCCCGACAAACCGCTTTTTATTGGCATGCCGAAACTCAAAAAGTTTGATACAATATTGTGAAATCCGATCAGCTTACATTACTGATGAACAGGGTAATGTTCCACTTGTATATCGTCTAGAAAGTGTGAAAACATAAAGATAAACGGTTTGTCGGGGCTTTTTGTTACTTTTTTGTATGGGACTAATTGGATATGTGATTTAAATCTGACTGACGGTTGAATTGGGTTGATATCAGTATTTTTTGTAATTTTCAACAATAGAATTGTTTCCATCCTGTATTGCCCGACAATCTTTTTTATTTTTTAAAGTACTTTTTTGTGGATTGAAATTTCTAGAAATTTTTCAAAGCCCATAGAAATCCGAAAATTCTACTCGATTCACAAGGTTCAAGAATATAGATTTAGTTAATACTTACGCGGTTTTTTGAAAATTTCTATAGATCAGAGAAAATCCCATAAAATATGGGATTTTATAGAATTTTGTAGAATATGTTTGAAAAACCCCCCCCCCCCCCCCACCCAGGACCGTGACATCATTTATGGAAGCTCCCAAAATTTTTATCAGCGATAAACGCTATTTTCCGCGAAACTGTAATTCCCTTTTATTAATGAGAATCAAATCTCAGTCAAAGCGAATTCCCAGTCGTATCAATATTCCGATTTACCCTAGTAGGCATGTTTACGAAAGTTTACATGCTACAACGTCCGCATATATATTCAAAGTTTTTGTAAACTGTGTACGTAAACCGCTTACACGAATTTAACGCAAGTTTGTGTAAACTGCATGTAAACAGTTGACCTTAACAGTTTACATAAAGTTTATGTAAACTTTATTTGAACAGTTTACCTCATTGTTAACTCAAGTCCAGAAATTGCGACAGTTTACATAAAGTTCATTTAAACTCCGTGTAAACAGTTCAACATATGTATAACATACATACGCACATACATATATATAACGTACATATAACAGTTCAACATACGTGTATAACACTGTTTACATCGTGTGTGCAAAATGTGTATGAAGACATGTCTACTAGGGCCTGTCTATTCAAAATTCGACAACACAAATTTCCAAAACACTCATGTTTTCTAGAATTGCTACGACACCCCGAAAAAAATGATTCAACTCGAGCAGGAACATTACCTGTGGATCCCGGTAAAACCATTTTTCCTTAACAGTAACATTGGCGTCAATACCGGCAGGAGGTTGTGTCGGTATACTCGACACCGTTTTCTGCACATAACTCTCGTCCGCCATGAGCTTAGAAACAAATGCGTCGGCCGCCTCCATGCCGTCCAACTCAAAGTCCGATTTTGGCTGCTCTGAGGTGCTCGCCTTCGCCTCCGATATCTGCAAAATTGGCTTCCGAGGCTTGTGATTCGGACTAATCGCTTTTTCGCCTTCCGACTTCAGCGATTCTTCGACAACATTCCTCGAGCTCGAAGAATCGTTAGCCTTGGCATCTTCGACGGCTGTTTTCTGCTGCTTGACCAACGTCGCGAGTTTTCTCTCGGGTACCGACTTGTTCGCTGTGGTCATCGATTTTTTGATATCCGAGGTCGAAGCCGACTTCACCGGCGATTTAATTTTCTTCTTCACCTCTTGCTCCTCTTTGTCGTCGAGCTGCTGATGACCTTGAGCCCTCGGTTTTTCCTTCCCGAGGGCACCGCTCGTCGGCCGACTCGCGGCTGGTTGACTACCGCTGATGTTACCGGAGGACGCCGATGTCTTGATGTTATTACTCGACTTGAAATTATTGCTTTCGGATACCCTTCTTTGCCTGGGTTCGTGAGCGTGGCCGGAGTCCTCGTTTTCGTCGTCCGAGAAAACGCTACCACCGTGAAAAGCGCCGAGAGCGTCGAAACTTCCACCCCCGCTTTCGTTCGAGTTCTCGGTCAACCTGGAAAAGCATTCATGAAATCGCGATTCATACTCGCATCAGAAATATGATTTTTAAACCAAAATATTTCAATTTAAAATCATCCTCTTGTAGTTGTAATAGGTACAAAATAAAACATTCATCCAATGAGGACCAGTGTGTTTTTAATTTTCAGAAACTATAAACCGACGTTTCGTCCTATTTTCCGGGACATTTTCAATGTCTTAGACACGCAAAGGTTAATCAATAGTTTCGACGATCTTCAGAAACCACCAAAAGGTGGAGTGGCAATGAAAGAACCCATAATTTTCGGATATAAACAAGTTTCATTAAAAACCTGATGACACCCAAAAATTTCTTACATTTTAAACTTGTTAACGACCAAAAAATATGGGTTCTTTTACTCTCACTCCACCTTTTTGATGGTTTTTGAATATTATCGAAACTTTTGAACTGCCGCGTGTCTAAGACCTCGAAAATGACCAGGAAAATGGGAAAAAACGTCGGTTTATAATTTCTGAAAATGGAAAACACACTGGTCATCGTTGGCTGAATTCGAATTCTGTACCTATTATGACTTTTTGTTTGTTCCGTCATTTTATATGGACAGGAACATTGTGTGTTGAAGTTTTTCAACGTTCGGAAGTTTTGGAAAAAAACAGGAAAAACTGCGGGGTTCGGAAGAGTTTAAAAATAGTTATTTGTGTACCGAGGGCAGAAAAAAAAGTATTGCGCTCGAGTGGAACACATAATTTTGTGTTCGTGCCGTATCAGAAATTTGGATTTTGAGGGCTAGCGATGTCCAAACTAGGACAATAGTACATTGTTGTACAAGCTGGCATTGGTGATTTTGACGGAATGATTGCGGCACTCGCCTTCGGCTCGTGCTATAACCCTTCATTTCGTCAAAATGGACAATTGCCAGCGTGCGCAACACCGTAATTTTCTTCACGATGGCCGAAAAATACACTTAAAGTACCAATTTTGAGGTTAGAGTGAAGAATAATATATTTTATTGAGAAAATAATATTCACGAAAATGTTTGCGGGAACTTTTTTTGAAAGTATTGATAATAATTTGAATCAAGTTACGGAAAGCTATTTCTAGGTTGAATATGCGGAAGCAAACTCTGAAGTTGACATTTTCCGACAGAATCTCAAACTTAAAATTTTTGAATTAAAGTCGCTATCGATATGAACTTCAATCGTGATGTTTCGGAAGTCGATTCCTTACTCGAAGTAGTGGAATTAAACTCAAGACATTACGTTTCCGAATTGAAGTTCAAACTTGAAGTTTTCGAATTTAAGAAACCTGAAGTTTTCGATGTAAAATTAAACCTTGGAGTTTCGGAAGTTCATTTCTGGCTCGTACTTGCAAAATTCAACTTCAGACATGAAGTTTCCGAAATGAAGTTCAAACTGAAAATTTTCGATCTTGAAGTTTCGAAAGTTATTTTCTAGTAATCAAACTTCAAACATGAAGTTTCTGAATCGAGGTTCAAACTTGAAGTTCCCAAATTGAAGTTGGCCATGCAGATTCAGGTATTTGATTGTGGTTTGTACGCACTGGTTTTCTATCATTAAAGCCTTTTTACCCATCGAGCGATGCTTCTTAAATTATCTTTGGTGGATTTCCACTGATGCTAATTTGGGGAGTATTTTGGCGATGGGGTTTTTCCTGTATGGCATTCAAGTGTTTTCATTTCTAGACCTAGTCCTTTTCAGGCCGAACGAACGATATTTATTGAACCTAGTTTTTTCAAAGATTAATAATGAATCCCCGGAACGGACTTGTCTCTGAAAGACGTGTCTATTTACCATTCAGGCAGATTGTCATGATTGTCGTGATGATTGGATTCCCAAGTTCTCGAGGTGCGATGCGGGGGATGGTGGGGGGAATCGTAGCTCCCTCTATGGTTTCCCCGGTGCTCCCAGCGCCCTCCGCTCCTGCTATCTCCGTCCCCGTCTTCCCTCTCTCTTTCCGCCCCACTGGCGTCGCGCCAGCTTGTTCGACCTGCGAACATCCGTCAATTGCATAACGCTGCCAATCAACGACACTTGGCACGCGGCTCTTTTTTTCGTTTTATTAGCGTTTATTTTTCGACGACGTGCAACGCACCCCACTTCTCCCCCCCGCCGCGGGTGTTGGCGGAGGCCATTCGCCAACCGTCCTCGTCCTCGCTATTCACCCTTTGGCGCCTCCAATTGTGTTCCATGAGAGTGCCCCCGCTCATTCCCCGGCTGAGATCTTTCCTCGGGCTGGTCGAAGCGCCGTTCCAATCCCCAGGATCAGCCACGCCGTTGCGCTCCGACCAAATTCGCTCGCCCTGTGGCCTGTCGAAGGACCGCCCTCTCGGCTGAAATCATGCGATGCGGTTATTTTGGAGGTTACGTGGAATGCTACCAAGAGTTTTTACAATCTTTGAGTATTTTTGGAAATTTCGAAATTGACGAATTTTCAAAAATATTTACATTTTTAATACCCAAACAATTCAAAATATTTTTTCGTTTTTGCAGATTGTCTAAACTCTACAAATTTTGCATGATAGGCAAAATTTTTTTCATATTTTGTTTTAATTTTCAAGTATATGTTTTAATTTAATTATTTCAATTTTTAAAGGATATTTTTATGATATTTCTTATCATGAATTTTCGGTAATGTGATTTCTTTGTGATTTTTCAATTGTCATAAGGTTTTAATCAATAACTGTGTGAATGCAGTATCAACTATTTTTGAATGTACTCTTTGACCCTTTAGAGAAATTACTGAAATTCTTTGGAGGAATTCAATTGCAAATGTACATGAATTATGTGTGTGTGAGCAAGTTTATCTTTGTTCAAAGTCAAAAATTTGTTAGTTGGTGGATTTCATCAACAAAAATCGACCTTTCTTCGCATAATTCGAAAAAATTTTTTGTACATTATAAACTATACGGATATTTTACAAAATCACCGTTGATGAAAATGGTTCAAAAACGATTAAAAATTCAAGAGTTGGCATTCCAGTCAGCATGAATTTCTTAATTTTTTTTTTTTTTATTACAAAAGTTTGTTTTTTTAATTTACAGAATAAAAACACAATGTAAAGTGTCAAATTTTCGCATTTCTGGCCATAGTTGAAAGACATTTTTTTTTCTTTTTTATTTTTCAGTGTACTAATTACCTTAATGAGAGATACATGATTTTAGTGTAAGATTTGCATTCAATCATTTTTCCTAAATCTTCTTACAGTCAAAAATACACAATCTTTCTTTTTATTTTATTTCTAAGTTCATATGGATATCTTCAAGTTTGAACTTAAATTTAGGAACTTCAACTTTGAATTTCATTCTGGAAACTTCAAGTTTGAACTTTAATTTGAAAACTTTAATATTGAACTTCGATTTAGAAACTTGATGTTTGATCACGCAATTCTGAGGTATAAAATAACTTCCGAAACTTCAAGACTGAAGTTAATATCGAAAACTTCAAGTCTGAACTCCACTCCGGAAACTTGAGGTTTGCACCCCCGTGAAGATGGCACCCCAAAAGTTATCACCCCAAATTTCGAGAAAAGTTCTTGGTTCTTAGAACATAGTTCTATAGTTCTATCAAGGGTGCAATAATAGTTCTGCAGCGCAAACGTCATTTAAAAAAAAAAAAAAAAAA
>JAPYZK010009059.1:0-12995 GCA_030522785.1 Platygaster equestris | reverse complement strand
TTGTCAATTAAAAACAAAACTGACTGGGAATATCGAAAAACATGGATTTTTCTTCATTTATTTATATATTATACAAATAAATAATTAGATAAATTGGAATTGTTATTTCGTCAATTTCCATATTTTTGAAAAACAAATACATTATCGACCTCAGAATATTAATTACTTTGATTAATTAATTAACTAACTATTGTTTTAATGTGTTCAATCACCTCTCATTCCGCTTTCGAGGGTGCGCGATGACGCTTCGTCAAGGCGGCCTTCGCTGCCGCTGCTAGCGCAAGAACTTTGAGGGCTCAATGGGCCAAGCCCGATAAGACCACCTAAAATACAGAAGAAATGAAATTAAGTCTATTTCTATCTAAAAATATGAATTTTTTTTTTCTTTTTGTTTGTTATAAAAAAACTGATATTCGGAAAATGTACATTTTGACTGGAAAAACGATTTTTAAAATACATGAATTTTTTTACAAACAAGGATTTTCGACATAAAACTAATATGTACATTTCAACAATATAGACAATTTTTGATACATAGAAATTTTCTTGATAATCAAAAAACTTGAAACAAGAAAATAATAGACTTTCCATACATTTTTACATACTGTGGAAATGTCAAGGAATTAGCACATGAAATTAATACTTGTGAAATGTACATTTTTACAGTACAGACGATTTAAAAAAAAATTTTTTTTTCTCACCAATCAAGAAATTTATATTTTTACAGTACAAGCGATTTTGAAAATACAGTAATTTTTTTACTGATCAATAAACTTGAACAAACAAAAAAATAACGAATTTTCCATACATTTTCACATACTTTGATGAGTTCAAGGAATTTTGACATGAAATCAATACTTGTAAAATGTACATTTGTACAGTACAGACGATTTTGAAAATACATAAATTTTCTTCCCAATCACAAAGTTTGAATAAACAAACGAAACAAAAAATCAACCACACTTGTTCACACACTTTGGTGATTCAAAGTAATTTTGACATGAAATTAGTACTCGAACAATTTACATTTTCACAGTACAAGCGATTTTGAAAATACAGTAATTTTCTTACTAATCAAAAAACTTGAACGAAAAAACAGAAAAATAACGAATTTTCCATTCATTTTCACATACATCGGCAATTTCAAAGAATTCTGACATGAAATAAATACTTGTAAAATGTAAATTTTTACAATGCAGACGATTCTGAAAATACATAAATTTTTTTACCAATAAAAAAACTTAACAATCAAACAAAAAATAACGCATTTCCCATAATTTTATAATGTCAAGTAATTTCAACATGAAATCAATACTCGTAAAATGCATATTTCCACACTTCACACGATTTTGAAAATCCACATATTTTCTTACAATAAAAAAAGGAAAAAACGCATTTTCCGTACATTTTCACACACTTTGGCAATGTCAAAGAAGTTTACGATGAAAACCTACTCGTGTGATCACCGGAAATGCTAAAACTCCTCGTTTTGTGTCTGGCAGAATTATGGACGTTGTTACTCCGCTCCAAAATTTCGAGATGGTGGGAGGGCGTCAAACTGTTTGATCGTCGCTGCCGGGACATCGGAGGTGGAAACTGAATATTGAACGTTGTTCCAGGTTGCGAGTTAAAATTGCTCTGCTCGCTCTGCTGCTTGGGATTTTGTTGCCACACATTTTCCCACCTTGAAACAATTGATTTTGCATTTTTATACACAATTTTAGAATCTGATGAAATTAACAGATTTTTCAACCATTTTTTTGTAGATAAATGAACACGAGATAAAATAAAGTTGATTAATTGTGAATTGTATCATCCTAGAAAAAATAACATTGCATTAGTATAATGTAAATTATATCAAATATAAATTATATATTTATAAACTGAAATATCATGTTACAAACAATATAAAATAATATTTAATAATCATATTATTATACAAAATATCGCATTAACACGACAGAACATTTTTTGTATAAAAGCCCTAGTAATTACATTTTTATACAACTTTTACAAAATTCACGAATTTTTTGTAAAAAACTTGTCAAGAAATTGTTTTTATAAAAATCAAAGATTTACTTAACAAAATGCTTTTATAAAATTACTTTTAAAAAATCGCACATTCTATAAATTTCATGTCATAATATCGACCTTACACACATTTTTTATCATTTTATAAAAATTCCTACAATATTTGCATAAAAAATAAAATCTACTAGGGCGATGGGATACAATTAAAATGACACAACGTGAAAAAAAAAAAAAAAAACCAGGTATACCTCGTGGACGAATTGGTGTAATCCTCGAGGTTGTGAATCGGCGGAGTTGTTCCACTGATGCGTTCCTCGAGGTGTCTAAGCCACTGGGTCAAAGTTTTTCTGTCTTGACTAGTTATCGCCGGGTGTATGAGGGTGTAACTCAGTAACTGCTGAGTTTGCTCAGTGTACTGTCCAGTCGTGACGCAGTGACTGACGAGCTCGGGTATGGCAACAAGGTAATGTTCCTTACATTCCGTGTTCCCTGGCCTCAGCAGAGGCAAGTGGGTGAGCAGCTGGTTTAAAGCGACTTCGGTCGACTCCGAAAGTAGCGAATTTACGTAAGCTGAAAAAGCTTCATTTTTGTAAATTACATATTTTTTTATACATTTAAATTGTTTATTCTTTTTTTTATAGACACTTTACATTTTTCAGTTTTTAAACGAGTTGGACAAAATTGAGAAAATGTTATATTTTTTGTACACTTGTAAAATTTTCCTTTGTTTTCAATTTTCAAATTGTAACTTATTTTGCTCTGAAAATTCATTTCAATATCGAAAAGTTTTTGTTTACGTTTTTGTTTATTAATTCAATTTTGTTTCAAAATTGTCGAACACTTACATTTATTGTGCAATTTTAGAATTTTCATATTTTTACATTTTCGAACTGTAACTTTCCTGACAAAAATTTTTCATTTTTATAAACGAGTTTTCCAAAATCGTGGAAGTATACGTATAGAATAAAATTTAATTCAAACTTTTGAATTCTCATTTTGGTTTATATTTACATTGTTACTTATTCTAATTACAGAAATATTCAATTTTTCAATTAATTAATTCCACAATTTTGGAAATCTATATGTATTGTACACTCATAAAATTATATCATCATTTGCATTATGTTCCAATGATTCTCGAAAGAATCATCACATTTCTCGCAATGACTTACAAGGATTATTAGCATTTTGTTCGTGCGAACTCAATTCCGAAACTGACTGAAGAGAATGTTGCACCGCTTGGGCGAGGAATCGAGCCTGGACAGCTGGTATTCTTCTCAAAAGAGCATAAAGTACCTGGGCAAAAAATTCAACAATAATTAATTATATGCTCAGTTTTTAGTGAATTCTGAAATTTAAATTGAAATTACACATTCAATTTTGGAAATTCCGATAGAAAAAATTCAAAATTCCTAAAAATTTCGACACCGAAAATTTTTTTACATGTAAAAATTTTTAAGATTTTTGAATTACACTCGAAGAATTATTCTATAATATTATTATTACTGAAAAAGTATTACAACACTATTTTACAATATCAAAATGGTTAATTTTTGGAATTTGTATTTTATACGTCGAAATCCAAGATTTTGCAGCATCTAAGGAAAAAGTAATCATTATTATACATGCTATATTGTTATTATTATGATTATTATTATAAAATGTAATTTGAAAAAAAATTTTTGTTGCATACCACCGTTTGCTCGCATTCGTTCCACTGGGAAAAAACTCTGGTGAGTTCGCCAACTTGTTGGCAAAACAGGGTTCCTGTGGACCACTTCATCATGGGGATGAACGGATTTTTTTTCTAAAAATTGATTTTCCTCAACTGGAACGCCGAGCTCGCTGATAATTCTGGAAAAATTTTTACATGAGTTAATCAACGTGTAAATCGACAAATTTTGAAATTTTGAATGAAAATTTTTCCAAATTTAGATATAAAATTTTTCCGAATTTGAATATTTTTGAATCAAAAATTCAGTCTTTCAATTCTATGATTCATTATTTTTGAATATTTGTAAGCAAGGTCAACATTTTTGAAACAATTCAAACTGTTAGAATTAAAATTTCGTAATTCTATAAATATAAAAGGAAAATTTCAAGGTGTTGAAAAAAAATATTGCCTTTTATCTTAATTGTATATAATTTTAATAGAAATGATTATTGGACAAAACTAAAAAATTTTCTGAATTTGAAACAAAAATGACAGTATTATTAAAATAAATCTTTGACTTGCAGAAATCCAAAAAAGACAAGAAAAAAATACTCAATTCAGAGCACTCCGCCACAGAAATCATTTGTGCAGAGCAAATGGAATCGCTCTGAAATTTTTTTTATTTTTTTTTTTTAATGTTTTTTTTATCAATTAATTTCAATAAAATAAGCAATCTGAAATTAATTAATTAGAAAGAAAATTAATACTACAAAATAAATCAATGTCAATAAATTATTATCAATTATTTTGTCAAAAAATCAAAAGAAATTTCTGAATGAATAAATCAATTTAATTAGTTATTTAAAATAAAAAAAAAAGTTTTTAAATGTTAGAATCAAAAATACTCCACAAAAGTAAATTTAGCTTAAAATAAGTATCAAATTGCAAAAAAAATGTACACCAAAATTAAAATTTTTTGAATTCACGAATTCCAACATTTTTATCCCATAACATTTTTGTAAAATTTTCATTTCCAATAATCAAACAATTTTGATGATTTCATCTGTTCAATCCAAAAAACCATTCATTTTTTCAAACTTTAAAAAATTGACAAGTGAAATTAAATAATAAAAAAATTTCAATTACAAGATACCAATTTTTTTTATTCAATTCTACACTTAAACAAGAAATAAATAAAAACACAACAAAAAGTGTAACATAACATCTCACATTTCTACATCACAAAAACCCAACATTTCCAGTTGAGCGCCCAAAAAATTTCCCAACATTTCCAGTTGAGCCCCCCTCCAAGCCCCCAAAAAATTCTTCAAACTACGCCCCTGAATTCCTAGCTCAATACAACACATCAAGCAGCAGCACTCGATTCCCAATTTCCCACGATCATTTTCAAAACCACCACGAAAACAAAATGTTCCACCAACATTCCTCTGTTTACATTTTCGACCTTGAATACACGATAAGGTATTGAATCGTCGAAACCCAACTTGCATCGATGTAAACAATGTAAACAACTCTTCCACGTTCGCGAAAAGAGGGGCGCGCAAGGGGGAAACAGGCTGGGGAAGGGAGGGGGAACGCGAGAGCGATGATAAACACACCGCTTTACGCCGTTTTCCGTAAAGAAAAATGAATGAAAAATGCGCGGCGATACGTAAAAAACCCCCCGCAACGACAAATTCCTCAAAAATGCCCCCGAAAAAAGCCCCAAACTCACCGCTTCTGCACTATGTTTTTCTCAGCCAGCCACAGCCATTAAACGCAACGAACAACAATGGATTCGCGCGATAAACGCGAATGAGGAATTTTTCCACGTTTCGCAACTTCGGAAAATCTAAGAGTCCGAGTTTTTCTCGCACTGAACAGGATTACGGAAATGCTACAACATTTTTATCCGGGAAAAATAAGCCATGCGGTAAAATGAGAGACGGGCCTTTACGTGACTCCGCGCGCACATAGATGTTTTTCACTGCTTCACACCTTCACACACTACTTAAAATGGCGCTATCTTTGCTGGTATATGCTGGTACACGGTACCAGGCGGGAAATTTGAAATACCCATTGTGATTGGCCGAGCTTTGTTAGATTGGTACACCAACCAATCGAATTGGATTTTTTCAAATTTTCCGCCTTCGAAATAGCCAATAGAAAACGACGTGAATCATGTAAGTTTGGTAACTCATGTAAGCACGCGTTATAAATCGCGTGTAAATAGAAATTCCTGGAATCCTTTCCCTACTCGTTGTCTTCTTTCTCTCTCTCTCGAAAGCAGGTCAGACGTCAAATAATGGCATTCCTGTTTACATTGCCGAGATAGTAGCGCTTGTGTGTACCGTGTGATCACGCGTCATATCGTACACTAGTACAATCTGTGATTTTCGTGATTCGCGATTGCATGCTAATAAATATAGCACAGTTACATGTTGCGCGTGTGAAAGTGCAGTACGTCGTTTCTAAGGTTGCGTCCAAGGTGTAAATAGTGCGAATACGTCGTTAGAAAAAATGGACTGCGAAAATTGAGTTATCAGTCGTTAATCGAAGGAGGGTCGCCGCCAAAATCAACAGAAAATTGTGCCGGATCGTACTATGAGTCAGTGAATCTTTCATGAACTGGATGAGTAATAAGAAGAGAAGGATAATCGGGGGTGAATGAATGCTGATAGTGCCTTTTTTTGGACTGATATCGCTGGTTTTTCGCCGTTTTTTTGCGTGTACTTGGGGAATCGCGGGGGAGTTATTCCGGGAAAAATGTGGAAGGTCTTCCTCGGACTTTCGGCCTTGATATGCTGCTCCACCTTTTCCACGGCGGTGAGTTGATTGCTTGATCACATATTCATGCATTTTTATGGTATTGGGATTCTTTTTTTAATCGTCAATGACAGCATTTATGTGCCATTTTGATGTGTTGTTGGTGCAATTAGTCACCGCCAGGTGCGTAATTAGGGAGGTGTTTCAGGGGCTTATTCCGGTAATTCGGGACGAAATGAAATTCAAAATATGATATTTCAGCCATTCGCTGGAATGTGTAATTATGGGTAGCAGTTACTGTAAAATTATGAATAAAATTGAACGAAAACTATGATTTTTTTTATTTTCGTTCAAAATATGACAATTTTGAATATTTTCACGAAAATATAGAGGAAATTTGAACCGTTCGCAATTTCTCTTCAATTTGGAAATTTTCGTATACTTTGGAAAATGTTTTGGTTTTTGCGAGGATTTGAAAAATTTCGAAATTTTACGAGAATCGATAGGTTTTTGGAAGAGTTTGAAAATTTTTAGATATTGGGAAAATTTACGAATTTTTCAGATTTTTTTTTCGAAGTCAAAATTTTGTGACATTTTGCTGAATTCAGAGCAGTTTTTTGTAAATACGAAATGTTTGAAATGGTGAAACTTCGTAATTATGGTAATTTAAAATTTTTGCAACTATTTGAAAAATTTGGATATGTGTGGCAAAAATTGTTAATTCATGAAAATTTTTTGAAAATTTTTCAACTTTCGAAATATTGAACAATTTTGTTCAGAATTTTCTGTGAAATTCAAAATCTTCATACATTTTATGAAAAATATGCAGATTTATATAAAAAATTAAAAGAAACTTAATTTTTTTAAAAAATTGCATCAATTTTTGACATACAAAAATTTTTAAATACATGCCAACATTTCAAAATTCTAACTGGATAAGTTTTTTAAACAATTCAGAAATTTTAGAAATATGGCGAAAATGTCAAATTTCTACGGATTTTCTAAAAAAATATATCAAATAAATTTTCAGATTTTTGAACAATTTCGGATTTTTTAGGATTTTCGTAAAAAATTCAAAACCTCCATAAATTGATCAATAAAAGGAAATGTGTGTCAAAAATTCAAAAAAATACAATTTTCCCAAAAATTGCAAGAATTTTCAAGTTCGAAAAATTTCTGAAAACATAAAAACATTTCAAAATTCTCACAGCTTCGAAAAAATGCAGATATTCCAAATTTTTTTGTAAATTGAACTTTCCTAAATTTTGAAATGAATTTTTAATTCCCCGAATTACCGAATTTTTTAGACTTTCGTTAAAATTCCAAATTTCACAACATTTTGTCACAAAAGCAAAAATTTCCTAGAATCAACAAATTCCGTAATTTTCCCGAAAATTATTATTTTGAAATTTTGGAAAATCTGGAAAATCAAAAATCGTCAAAAATCTGCAGACATTCGAAATTCTCCAAGTTGTTCAAATAATACACATTTCTCCAAATGTCTGAATTTTTATAATTCGCCAATTTGTCAAATTTTCGCCGAAATGAAAAATTTTCAATATACTTCGAAAACCCCAGATCATTCCAGAAATAATATGAAATTATTAAAATATGAAATTCATTCAAAAATTTGACAATCATCTCGAAGTTCGATTTATTAGATTTTTAAAGTTATTCTTTTTTCGAAATCGATTTAATGACGCAATCTTAGAGTCTTATCAAAGTATCTTATCAAAATTGACGCCTGTTTCAACAGTCGGAATATTTCATTTTCTTCTAATTGCTCGATTTTTCCACTTTTTTTTCTATTTGAACGTCCATAACAAGATCGAATTTTGAGTTCTCGAAACTTGAATTTAATCAGTAATGAGAAAAGCATGTATTAGGGTAAATAATGAAAAATTTGATAAGGAAGATAAAAATCGAAGTTGAGAAGTATTACAAAAGTTTCATCGATTGCGTTTTGTATGCGAAAAAAAATGATGTGCAACTTTCTCGAGAACTTTAAAATTATTGGCCCATCAAAAACGATTTCGATTTTCCGACTGATCGAATTCACGCAATATCCAGCCACAAATTGAATAATACGCACGATTTAATCGGCTGGATTATCAGAATTTTTTTTTTTTAACTTTTTTTATTTTAGTATGCAAATTGACGAAAAATGCAGTTTTATTTTTATTTTTCAGTAGCGTAATTTCGGCGATTATTTGCGGAAAAAAAATCGATCGTTTTCGTAGTCAATGTGATAAAGGAAAATTATAATGAATCCTAGTCTAAAAATAATAATAAATATTTTTTTTGTTACTGTGTAAAAAAAACATTAATTCTCAGTGATTATTGAATTTCGTCGAAAATTTGGGTAAACGTAATCGTAATGAGGCAAAAATTGCGTAATACCTTCGTAATTTTCGACGCAATGATTACGTAATCAAATTTAAGATTTCTCCCCGCCCCCTCGATCTGATAACGAGATATTCGAATCGCTAATGAACTTTGATCTCCGAATTATTGAACAATCCACGTGTCGATTGAACTGGAAAATTGGGAAAAACCGAGAAAATCGGGATTATATAATCATAAAAAACTGGTAATTTTTCAATTTCGCCCAAAAAAGATTTTTTTTCTGCTTCATCGACGATTTTATCTACGATCGAAATTTTATTTTCCATATTTTGTAACTTTAGACATTTTTTTTTTTAATTTCGTTGCAGTCTGAAAATTTTGTAAAAGTAAGAAATTTTCGAGTATTTTTCGTAATTTTTTGAATCTGGGGGAAAAAGCTTCAAACATGTTTAAAACCATAGTGAATTTTTATTTATTCAGGGAACTTAAAAAAATGAATTTTCAACTATTTTTTTGTTACCGGGGAAATATTTCGGAAATTTATCGAACCATTGTGAATTTTTATTGATAATAATATAATTCAGGGACCCTACAAAAATTAATTAGAAATCCCCAGATTTTTCGAGATTTCCGTAAATTTACAAATTTTAAGTGTATTCGCAAGAATTCGGAACTTTATTCAAATTTAGGTAAAACTTTGTAAGCTTTAGTAACATTTTTGAAATTCATACCAGGATTTCGTTATTTTTTGGAGTATTTTGGACAAATTCCAAAATGATTCAAAAATATCAGGGAATTCGGTGGGTATTTTCGTACAGTGGAAAAATTTTTTTGGGTATATTCAAAAATTCTTCAGAACTTTATAAACGAATTTCGTAAAATTTTGTAAAATTTTGAAAAAACCAATTTCTGAATGAATTCATTACAAAATGACCGAAAATTCGTTTGAAACCCCAAAATCCCCTAGAATCCGTACGATTTCCCTAGAATTCGTACAACTCCCCTAGAATTCATACAATCCCCCAGAATTTGTACAATATCCCTAAAATTCATCATGTACATATTTTATATCATAACACTTTTCATATTTTCAAAAACACTTTTCAAGAAATTCAGAATTATCCCATCGAATCTTGAACAATCTAAAATTTCAAATTCAAATTGTTTATTTCGTGAATCAAAAACTCGAGATTCAATTTCAATATGAATAACCTAGAAACGCCGAAAAATCAGTAAAAATTTCCAAATATCGTAATGAACCAAAATCGACCATAAATTTGAAAATTCCCGATCGATCGACACCCTGAGTCATTATATCCTCTCAGTTTGTTAAAACACCATTTGTTTCTCAATAAACAACTCCGTAAAGTTTTTTTTTTCTCTTTTTAAAAACAGCAGACGATAGAGAAAGCAGTGGGGGAGGAAAAAGGGTGCATTTGGTACGATGTTTGTCACTCGTACGGTGGCAAAACAAACTATTGTCCTTATGAAGGACCTCCCAAACTTTTTAATTCGACGGATGAGGGCTTAATTTTGAAGCACTGCGGTCATTTGACGAAGCACAAGACAGAAAAGGGATTGGAGTTGTGCTGCAACAAAGTGCAGGTAGAAATTTTGAATGAAGCCATTGTGGCGGCCGATACTTTGTTGCATCGATGCCCAAGTTGCATGGGCAATTTCGCAAAGTCCATTTGCGAAATGACCTGCAGCCCTACCCAAAAGCAATTTCTCAAAGTGAACAGCAAGGAAGTTGACAAAAAAAGTAGTAAGTGAATTTTTTATGTTTTATTGGGTGAGATGTATGGTTGAATGGTTAATTATTTGATCGGGTTGGAGATTGGTTGATTTGTGGTGATGAGGCGTGAATTTTTGAGTATTTTTGTATGCTTGAAACTAAGAATGTGAGTTTTTGGAATTTTGAGAAATTTGGAGTAATTTGTGAGAACTTGATTGTTTTTTTTGTTTTGTTTTTTTTTTTTGTGTTTTTTTTTTTTTTTTTTTTTTGGTGTGGGGGGTTTGTAGTTTTTTTTTTTTTTTTTTTTTTTTTGTATTTTTGGGAAGTTTTGGAATTTTTGCGTGATTTGTTGGGATTTTAGGTCATTTTTGAGGACGTTGGGAGATTTTGTGAAAATTTTGTGAAAGTTCAAATTTGGGCTGAAATGAAAATTTGTGTAACTTTTTGGATTGTTCAAAAATTTTGGAGGTTTTTGGATAATTTAGTAGCATTTTTGAGCGATATTAATTTTTATTACTATTATTTCAAAAAAATATACTTATTATTTCAAAAAAATTGTGACTTCCGGACAGTCCCGAAATTTTCATATTTTTATTTTTATTATTATTATTTTTTTTTTCATTTTTCGATGTTTTTATCCCGATTCCAAAAAAATGGGAACTTTTGGATCTGTGAAATTTTTATTTATGTATCAATTTTTTGTTTCATTTTTTGATGTTATCCCGATTTCGAAAAAATTACGATTTTCGGACATCCGCGAAATTTTGTTAATTTTTTTCATTTTTCGATGTTTTCATCCCGATTTCAGAAAAATTAAGATTTCCGGACATCCGCGAAATTTTCGTATTTTTATTTTTATTTTTTTTTCATTTTTCGATGTTTTTATCCCGATTCCAAAAAAATTAGAACTTTCGGACATCCGCAAGAATTTTATTTATTAACAATTTTTTTTTCTCATTTTCGATGTTATCCCGATTTCGAAAAAAATTATGACTTTCGGACATCCGTGGAATTTTCTTTATTTTTTTATTTTTTCGATGTTTTCATCTCGATTTCAAAAAATTGCGACTTCCGGACATTCGTGAAATGTTCATATTTTTACTTTTTTTTATTTTAATTTTTTTTTGTCATTTTTCGATGTTTTTATCCCGATTCCAAAAAAATGGGAACTTTCGGACATCCGCGAAATTTTCTGTATTTTCTTCATTTTTCGATGTTTTCATCCCGATTCCAAAAAAAATTCCTACTTTCAGACATCGGCGATCGAAAAACGCATTTTTTTCGTTTTTTCGGGCGTGAAAAACTGTTTTGGTAAGGTAATGAAGATATTCTGAGACGAAGATCTTATGATCTTGCAGACAAAACGTACATTACTGGCCTGGATTATTACATAACTCGTAAGTACCTCAATGGGACGTTTAACTCTTGCAAAAAAGTGTCGATTCCGAGTATGGGGCAGTTGGCCCTGGATATCATGTGCGGAGAATGGACCTCGAGTCGTTGCACCCCTGACAGGTGGTACGACTATATGGGCAATACAAGGAACGGTATCGCACCTTTTGACATCACTTACAAGAAATACGAAGAACCGATTGGTGACTTCACCCCGCTCGATCCGGAAGTTGTTCCCTGCAGCAAACCCTTTGATGTGAGTCGTTATTCTGCATCCGTAAAATAGAATTTTGGGGGGTTTTTTCACGAATTGATGACTGGGAGTAAAGAACAGGAGAAGTGGGATGAATTTATTTGTTTTTGCGATGTTTTGGTTTTGATTTGTGAAGTTTTTTCTTTTTTTGGGACTGAGTTATTGATTTTTGCAAAAATGTTGCGAAAAATGATATTTTTTTTAATGTTTAGAAATGAGTGAATGAAAATTAATAAATTTATGTATACGAATTATTTGGGTATGTGGTAAGTTGAACACTTTTCAGGAAATTTTGGAATTATTGTGTCGAGTTTTGAACAGTGTGAAGTTTTCGAATTCAACATTTTTGATTCGGAAAATTGAAAACTCGTAAATGAATTTGAATATTGAGAATATTGAAACGTTGGGGAGTTGGTAAAATCTTCGAAATATCGTGATGAACGGAAATCTGGTCATTTTTCGAAATCTAATGTTTCGAGATTCGAAAAAAAATTTTTTTGTTTGTTCAATATCATGTACTTCAAAACTTTCGAAACTTTAAAATTCCCCAAATTTTTGGTATTCTAATTTTTATAATACGTCAAAGTTTTTGAAACTTCGAAAAAACTTTTAATAGTTCAAAATATTCGAAACCTTAACAACTTTCAAATTTGAGAGTTCTAAAACTTCTATTGAAACTTCAAAATCCCCTAGAATTTGTACATTTCCCTTAGAATTTGTACAGTTCCCTAGAATTCATACAATTTTCGTAGAATTCATACAGTTCCCCTGGAACCCTAAAATTCACACAATAAATACGTATGCGTAAGTTAGACACT
>JAPYZK010009049.1:0-10390 GCA_030522785.1 Platygaster equestris | reverse complement strand
AGGGGTTCCATGGCAGGGTAAGAAAAGAGGGAAGGGACCCAGAAACCTCACTAGGTGAGGTATGGGGTAATCAAAATTTGGTTCTAAAAAAAATTACATAAATTTTTTTTTATCGAGCCAATTAACAATATAAAAAACGTTTCATTTTTCGACCAAAATTAAGAATTAATTTTTCATGAATGTCAAGAAAACTAAAATTTAAAATATGTAAGGATGTTGAAAAAAAATTGAACCAAAATTGATATAGTTTTTATTTCGGGTGGGAATCCTGAATGGATGATATTTAACGTTAAATAAATATTGTATAGTAATTTAATTTATTAGAACTCGAAAAATAACCATGATACAAAAATTAGAACAATAATTAATTCAAATCATTGAATCGATCGAAAGCCAAATTGTAACTAATTTCAATTTGCACAATTTTGCACTTTCGACCAATTGTTTTTATTATTTTTCATACACTTACAGATAATTTTAATAATGCATTGCTATTTTTTACGCTTTTGTAAATTATGATAAATATTGGCCCACTTGCTGTTCATTATTTTATTAAATTATTGCTTGTATGTATTAAGTATAACGCTCTGGGAATGGGGGATGAAAGGGCGTTTTGGAGGCTGCGCTCCAAGTGCACCCTCGAGAGAAAGAAAATCGATTGCACGTGTTTAACCTTGATGAGATTTTCCCCTGAATTTTCCGCTCAACAAAAACACATCGATTTCATGGTGGAGAATATATTAATGGTGAACGTTTTTATTTCTCTTTTAATAGTTTGTTGGAAAATGGCTTGGAAATCGAATTGTTTTTGTAAGAGTTTGAAATTTTACAGAAAAACTGTACAGGAAATATAAATATATTAATAACAAACAATGAATTAACGTTTAATTTCGTGAAAGAAATTCAGCAATATTTTGAGAATACCTTAAATTTTGAATCATTATCAAATTTCATATTTCCTTATCAACCAATATTTTATCTCATGGAATTTACCCATATTATGATTTTTTTTTTTATATTCATATTTTAAATTTTTGAACATTTTGCATTTTCGTTTCTTTTTCGTACAATCAGTTTTTACCCGTGAGATATTTTATCGATTTTATTTTTGCCAAGATAAGTAAACGTTTCAAGGTTTGAATTTGAATCATTACTTTTTTTCTTTTGAGAAAAAATTTTTTTCTTTTGAGAAAATATCTAACTATACTCGAATTTTATTTCTTAAATAAATGAATGAGTCAATGAGATCTCTATTCTCGAATATTCCGGTCTATTTTTACGGGCGCAAAAATGACGAGGGATAACAAATCGAGCGTTTCCAGGGCAATTTTAAGAGGCCCGAAGCTTATGAAAATATGCACTCGTCCAACTGTTACCTTGTTCGCGCGCGGCAACATTGCGTAATCGCAAAGCCCTACAATCGCTTTATCACCGCAGATTATTATCACATTGTATCGTCTAAAACACTCGCGTCCGTTGAAAAAACATTTCCAAAGACGAAATTTTCGAATTTTTTCGATGCTCTGATCACGAAAAAATTGGCCTATATATAGAAATTTGAATTTCAGTAATAGTTTATAGCTAAAAAATAATTGGTGGGTGCAGATAATCAATGTTTTGCGAATGAATCACACTTGAAACTCGATTTTTGGCTGTAGGCATTTAAACGCTCCCCTGAAAACTTCAGTCTGCTTTTGATTGGTCGTGACGTCATTTGGGTGGTCACGTGGTTTCGGTTTATCATTTTGTATGGCTAATTGCATTTGCTACGTAAACATAATTTTACATAATGTTGCTTTGATAAATGTGATAAAAACGAGGATTTTTCTTGAAGAATTCATACATTATCAATTATTAGTATTATGTATTTTGGTCCGGAATTATACAAGACTGTTGGGTTTTTTCTCTTTTCGACTTAGTTTTTAGTGTGTAGATATTGTTTATCTCGGTTTATCAGGATTGTAAAGTGACGCAAGTCGTAAAAATGAATGTTGATAATTTTGAAAATTTCGCCTCTATAACGCGGCGCGTTCTATGTTCGTATTTACAAACAGTGAGTTACATGCTCGCGTTACGTCAAAAATCGAGCCGCATCAGGCGTGATTGACTCGATTTCGCGACGGCCAAAATATATATTTAACGCTGGCTACTTCGTCAGAGACGTTCGAGGGCTTTCAAAAGTACAAGGACCTTATTTACGGAGCTGTTTCTTCAAAAATACAAAAAAATTTTTCGATATTTTTGGCATTGAATTATGTGTTTTGTGATTTTTAATGAGGATTAGGAATCATTTCATAATAATCGTGTAAAGCTTTTAGAAGCGAAAAAAGTTTCAAATCTTATGATCTAAGAATCTCAAGATTTTGATTCAAGAATTTCGTACAGCTGGATTTCGATGGAGTGTAATTCGATCGAGCGCTCTATAATTTACCTTGAAGATCTTGGCAGCGATAAGGCTCCGAGTTTCACAGCAGGGAGCCAATTCCAGAAGCCTGGAAAGTCATTAATGCTTTGTAGTTTTTGGGTTTGGGTTCCTCGAGATTTGTACCTGATGGTGTTTCTACCCGTCTTACCGCTCTCTCGATCGAGCGTAATGTTCAGTCAAGACCCCAGAGATGAGCGCTCGATCGAGATCCAGCTGTATTTTATCATCAGAGGATATGAATTCGGAAGTTTCGAAGGGAAAATTTCGAAGTTTCTTCTTCCCAAAATGAAAATAATTTTTGAAATAATTCGAAAATTCACAATTCGGGAAACTTTTTTCGGTTTTCACGCGACAAATCAATATTTGAACCACTCAACCGTTATCCATTCATCAAACTATCAAAGTTATTAATTTTCGAAGTCGGGCGTTCGTATAGAAACTCGATCTCAAACGGCGCCAGCTCGATTATTCCTCCTCCGGTCAACTTTCACTCGTGGCCCTTAGACACGTTTTTAATGCGGCGCAACATGTATAAATAATAATTTTCGACGACAAAGTTGCAGAATTTGGCACGCGGCTTATCGGAATGTCAGCGACGAGAATAAGTAGTGGCCCAACTCGGGCAAGTATAGCAAAAGCTAGCTGAAGGCCAGTGGTTCGTTCTCGCGCTAAGGCGTGAAAGCCACTGGCCCCGCTCGTGATAATATTCCCAATAATTCACGTGTTTCGCGAATGTTGCTCATTTTACCCTTCCCTCCTCTCGTGTGTAGAATTCTGCAAATTTTTTGAATTACAGATGCATTCGAGTTGAAATCCTGCAATTTAAATCAAAATTGAGTGCGAATTCCACTCAAAATAAGCGGAATTCCCCTCGTTTCAGAGCGATATTTCATGAAAATTATTGTAATATCACAGTGTTTTTTTCAAGTGAAACATCACTTATTCCGCACACATTTTTTTCGAGTAAAATTTTCACCCACAGGGGCAGTTACAATCCCCCCCCCCCCCTGTCGCAGATTTTCTGTCTCAAAATTTCTTGTACAAAACAAGCTATTGATGTGAGAAAAGTGTCGTGTTTACTGAGCGCAATATTGACAATTAACAATATTTATTGACATGTTTAAAATGAATGAAATATCTATATTTCGATGATGTTTTGTCGTGAGCTATATAATTATGGACAAAGCCATAAGTACAAAAATATATATGTGGTAATATTGAAGTTCTACGTACGTATTCAAATTTGTAACTTTTCATCTAAACATCGAACTTTTATTACTTTCAAATTTTAACTCCAATACGTATTGTGAAAACTTCGGAATTTCATAATTCTTCACGCAAAACTTCGAAAAAATTTCACATTCGTTGAAAATTTTACGAATTTGTACATATTATGTAACTACAAAATTCAGAATGTACTTCAAGATGGTTTGGGAGCTTTGAAATTTATCAAAACTCGAAAAATTGTAGCTTTTATGAACTTTGGAATTATGAAATACTTGTGAAATTTAATAATGTTGAAATCTTATTTACAAGCTCAAAACTTCACGAGTTTTCGAAATTCTACAGCTTCAACATTCTTTCGAACTCTAATTATTTCAAAATATCAAAATTTTCTAAATTGCGAAATTTCCAGTTTCCAATATCTCTAGAATTGCAAATTTTCCAATATCCAAACTTCGATACATCCGAAATTCCTATACATACATTTTAACATTTTCGAAGCTTCTAAGCTGCAAAACTTCATATTTTCCGAAAAATTTGAAACTTCATAAATTTTCATGCACAACTCAAAAATTCCAGTAATCCCGGAATCACCAAATTTTCAACACTTTCAGCACTTCGAAAATTCTGAAACTTTCCGACTTACAATAACTTCTAATTGTAAATCAAAAAACTTTGAGATATAAAAAATTCCAAAAATGTCAAAACTCAGTATCTTGCGGAATTTCCAAATTTTGAACACTTCAGAACTATAGCACTTGAAAATTCTAAAATTTCAAAATTTTTTGGTGATTTCTCTACTGGATGTGTTGGATTGAACAGGAATTTCTGGTTTTTCCAGTCAATTTGAATTTATTATTATCAATTATTCATTAAAAATTGACTGGAAAAACGAGAAATTCCTTATCAAATTCTAAAATGTCATAGAGAAACGTACGAAAATTTCGTATCGGAAAGAAAATGCCCCTCCTTGGTAATAATCTTGGCTACCCCCTTGATTTTCAAATTTAGTAAATTTTTACTCGAATAAATTTAGGGAGTTACGACGCTGATTCTTTATACAGTTATATTTAATCTTCATAAACATCTCGAAATTGAAAAAAAGTCAACTAATCGTAAATCGTTTGTCAATTGCTGAATTACTTGATTGGATTTGACAATAAATTTGGGAAATTATCATCATTTTTGGAATTAAAAACTTTGAAACTTGCTCTTTTTAGAGCTTTCGAATTCTAATCCCCTGATGATGATATTCAAAAATATTGAGGTTCTTAGACTTTCAGATTTAAGATTTTTTAAATATTGAATTTAAGCGCTGCATTGTCAAATTGAACAGCTCTATGCAATAACAAGTTACATGCTCGAAAAATCCTATAACTCGCAACCGGTTATTGCATAGAATAGAGACGTTCAATTATTCTATTGCCTAGTTCTCTGATTTTTAAATTGTAGTTCGGAAATTTTCCAATTGCTCATTCCTACATTTTACAATAAAATTCTAGGGTTTACCGAATTTTTTTATTTGATTTTAATTTTCGTTTATTTTAAAAACTTGTTTCTGACAGTTTTCTTGAAAATTTGAGTTCGAAAACAGTCATCCAAATTCTCAAATTGAAAAATACGAAAATTTAAGCAGTTTAAAATGTGGCCAATTGATTGCACAAACTTCGTAATTTTTCGACTCGGAAATTTTAACTTCCGATTTAAAAATTTCACATCGAACATAATTAAATGAAACAAGATTTTAAAATAATAAAAAAAATTAAAATCAAATAAAAAAATTCGGTAAACCCTAGAATTGTATTATGCTCGATGTCAAATTTTCAAATCGGAAGTTGAAATTTCTGAGTCAAAAAATTCCGAAGTTTCTGCAATCTCAAATTACCCAAATTTTGAACTGCTCAAATTTTCGGACTTTTTAATTTTCAAATTTGAATGACTGTTTTCGAACTTGAATTTTCAGAAAAACTCTGTCATTTTTCTTTTCAATTATTTAACTTTCCACAGTGTTGTTAGGTCTTTTAGATCGAACTGTCTTATCCTTCAGATGTCATCTGGTCATCTTAACGATATCGTGTAAATTCGAACTTCTTTTTACGTATTGTTATGAACAACGCTCTGGACCACGATTTTTTTTTTCTCAATTTCTTTTGATGGTGGGATCCGAGTTCCGCGGAAATCCCAAAAAAACCATAAACATTTATGTTCGTAACAAAGAACGATTACTTTAGGTTAGGTTAGGCACTTTAGAAAACCAGAAATTTTTATGATTTTTTTGGGTGTTTTCCGCGGAACTCGGTAGTAACCCTTTTGATTCCTGAGATGCACAATGACAACACAATGTTTACTTCCTTTTGAAAAAAATGTTCTCACGCGTTATCTTTGTTTTGACGAGAGCATTATTTTTTCCACGGAGCAATTCGCCCTCGCGAGGTTGAACAACCTCGCTCTCTCGCGCGCGAGTCACATCATGCCCGTACGTGTTTAGAATGTTGCGAGATAATTATAGGCGCAAACGCGTCGTAACACGTCGCGTTATTCAATTATTTACGAATATTCCTGATGCACTTTGAGCTTCGTTAAAACGACGAAGACGTTTATGGACGTTGATTATACAATTTCGCGCTCGCGATTTCGCTTCGGAGAGAAAAAAACACGGACGTTTGGTCTTTATATTTATACGGAGATATCGGAAAACATTTTTGTCGATATTCGGCACAAATCCTATTTGTCTGAAGTGAGGAAGAACACCACATCATTTTATGACCTGATATTAACTGCAGAATTGGAGGGGGGGGGGGATTTATTAACTTTAAATGATGCAAACTATTTTTGTTCGAGTTTTTTTTTTTTTTTTTTTTTTTTTTTTTTTTTTTTTTTGAAATTAGAAAATTGAATGAGATACAGAGGCTTTTTTTGAGCTTCTGTATTTCAGTTTTCGATTAATCGGAGAAAGTAAAAAAAAGGTGTCGATTATTTTCGGTTCTCTATCAGACGGATATGACGGGATTTCTTGTGAACATACCGAATTTAGGATTCTTTTCGATGTTTTATGTAACATCGTCTTGAAAATTGGAATTGTTCGAAAATTCGATTTTTAGAAAACAAAATGGAAATTTAAAATCAATGCTAAGTAACAGTTTTTACGTCGAAGTTTAAAATAAAACTCGAATATTTATACCTCGAAAATTATATTAATTTGACGTGAAATTTAAAAATGGAATAAAATTTAGACTTGTTCATTTTGGCAAATGATATGATATAAATTATCGACACATTCGAATGTCGAATTCGATGAAATAATGATTGGATATCGTATCTGAAATTTTCAAATTTTTGAATTCTCTTAACTCTGAAACTTCGAATGTTCGCCATCCCTGAAAGTTTGAAAACTTGAAAACTTGAGATCTTTGGACTTGAAAATTTTTCGGTACTTGAAAATTCTTCAAAACTTCCAAAATGTCTGAAACTTACAAAACTTCTGTACATATTTAACGCGAAATATTAATAAAACTAAAATGAATTATTCATAATTGTCGTTGATTTTCCTTCTCGAGACGTAAAGAACGATTTTTTTGTATTTCACTAACTTATTGGAGGATTTTGTAAAAAAAAAAAAAAAATACTTGTAATTTCGTGGATAATGTTTTTTTAACGGCTAGAATATGACGACAAAAAATCTTGGAAAACTTTAAATTTCGTTCTCTTCTTTAGAATAGATGAAGCAACTTTTTAGATCAGTTTCATGATACGGAAACACGATGATAACAAGTTGTTTCGTTTGTCATTTACAGATCACACCTTGTAATACGCCAGCAACGCCACCCAGTTTTCCGGACGCTTTGCTCGCATTTTCCAAAATGTCTGCTGGCGACAAAACGCCTTCTGGTACATAAAATCCTAATTTCTGATACGGTTGGGCACAAAAAAGTTTTTCTAATTGATCGAGAAAATGTATATGGGGTTTCTTTTTTCATTATCTTTAATTTTTTATGAAATTTTTGATAATTTTTCAGCACTTATGAAAATGTGTACATGTAGCTTTTATTGTAAAATTATACTTTGGGGCTTTTTGTGATGAATGAAAACATTTTCAGAGTTTTTCTGGAAATTTCAAAAGTAATAGAAAAATTTCCACATTTCTATCATTACTTAAACAGTATATTTCGAAACTAGTGCAATAATAAATCATTTTTTGACGGAAAACTGTCACTTCTTCGACAGTTGTCGAAAAAATTATTATTTATTTATTAAATGAATCAACTATTATAATTTATAATTAAATTAATATATTATATAATTATATAAATATTTTATATTTTTATTCTTGACTAATCCATTCTTGAGACTGATGAAAATTTTTTTTCTAGGTATGTCCCCGAGCCAAAACGGCCACATGATGGAACAACAAACGGGCCCGATGACGACGACGACGCAGCACCACGGTCCCAGATGCGGCGTCTCCTCGGGCCGCGCGGAACAGCCAACGACCCAAAAACAGGCCCAGCAACAACATTTCGAGCCCCAGAGATAAAACACAAACAACTACGCCGTAGGCCCATTTTTTTTCTTCGCGATTCACGAATCCTTGGGCTCGCGGAAAAAAGACGACGCCCTAACATAGTTCCTGGGAGAATTCGACGACGAAACTTTATAAAACCCGAGACTCAATTTTTTGGGTTACGTTAACCCGCGATATGAAATGGGCGAAACTTGCCAGTGATATTTTAGGCGCGCGGTGCTTTTTCCCCTGTTTGTTTTTTTTTTCGTTCAGTTTCCGAATTTTCTTGTTTAACGTTTTTTTTTTCCGGCCGCTGCTGAAAACGCTCTGTACATATGATATCGATTTCCATTGAATTCATTCGATTTCGCGTGCGTAACCTTTGTACATACAGCAATTTGGAGACTTCTTTTTTCGAGACGGTAATTTGTCCGAGTTTGCTAGTTGGTTTTTTTCCCTTTCATGTAAATATATATACGAAGTGTCACTGGAGTTTGTAATGTAACGGAGTTAGGAAGCGCAACATATGGTATGATTATGTTGATATTATGATTACGGTTATGATTGTTTATTTGAGCTATTATAAATACTGTTCGTGTACATAATTACGAAGATGGAAATTATCGTAATAAAAACCATTCTGGTGCTTTTATAAAAATTGGGTCGTATGTGTTTATTTCCATTACAGGCGACGCCGGCAAAAATCAAATGCCTAAAATTTTTTTTTCCGTTTTTTCGAGTCACCGTTTTCCACCGAGTTCCACAGGCATTTAGTTATAAAATCGGCACTAGAGATGGATGGCGCTGGTAACAACATCGATGCTAGCGCCAAAATGTTCGCTGCCAGTGGCAGATTTTGGAATTACCAAAATCTTGTGAAATTAGTTACTTTTTACTTCAAAAGTCTGCCGCTAGACAGCGATATCGATGCTAGCGCCAAAATGTTCTGTTGGTGGCAGATTTTAGAACTACCGAAATATGGAATTTCGCAAGATGTTGGAAGTTCCAAAATCTGCCACCAACAGAAAACATTTTGGCGCTAGCATCGATATCGCTGTCTGGCGGCAGACTTTTGAACTAAAAAGTAACTAATTTCACAAGATTTTGGTAATTCCAAAATCTGCCACTGGCAGCGAACATTTTGGCGCTAGCATCGATGTTGTTGGCAGCGCCGTTTAGCGGCAGACTTAGAAATTAACCGTAGCCCCCAAAAAATGTTGACTGCGCCAACTAGCGGAAAATTTTGGAACTAATGCTTCGCTGCTACAAGGATGACCCGAAAGCTCGCCTGGGCGATACAAAAACATTGAAAAAATGAAAAAAGCCAGACAAACGTCATTAGAAAATACTTTATTAAGTCAAAAATTTCTGAATAATAATTTATTACACAATAAATTAGAATCATTAGACGATAACGATAAATAACGCAACACCAGATGCAAAAAATATATACATAAAAGGAGTTTTCGAATCACATGAGTTCAAAAAGCGTTCATAACAAACAGTGGCAAAAGTACGCACTTTTTTCACGGCGCTGGATAGCAGTTTTCGAATACGTTATATAAGTGCAAAATTTCGAACATTTAAGATTAAGGAATGACTCCGCGATCTAGCCCCATCCATCTGTCCGGGACGGGCAAAAAATACCGATGCATCGCAGCTGTGAACCTGTCGCGATATTCTGCAGGTGAAATTATGGTGGGGAGTTTGCCCTGGCCACCGAGAATTCCTGATTTTTTCACCATTGTTTCTAGTTTTTTGTCCCAGGTGAATGTTCTTAGATAATCTGCAAAAAAAAAGGTCAGTAGAAGTTAAGTGTCTTGACTTCCCAAGATCAATCGTGTCCTGGACTTTGTGTTCCGAAAAAAATTGTTCAATGTCTTCAATTTTTCGAAGTTTTTAATGGTTAACTTTATTTATTTTTTTCTTATTTTTAATTCGTCAATTTTAAAAATTGCATTTCTCG
This sequence comes from Platygaster equestris, assembly GCA_030522785.1. Taxonomy (NCBI): domain Eukaryota; kingdom Metazoa; phylum Arthropoda; class Insecta; order Hymenoptera; family Platygastridae; genus Platygaster; species Platygaster equestris. The sequence continues at coordinate 274 of JAPYZK010009049.1, read as the reverse complement.
CGACTTTCGAATGTTATAATTCCACATTTTATATCCTATTTTTCAATTTGAGAAAATTTACGTTTGCTAAAAGTTGTAATTACCGAGTTTTTTTTGTAATTTACGGAGTTTCAAAGTTTTTAATAGTTGACGATTTTACGTTTCGGAAGTTAAAATTTTTTATTTTTCAAATTTTACAACTACCAAATTTGAAATTCCTACAATTTTCGAATTTTATGATTCTAGTTCTTAAATTTTATCTATTATTTTTTCAATTTTATTATTATTATTATTA
>JAPYZK010009042.1:0-12372 GCA_030522785.1 Platygaster equestris | reverse complement strand
TCCTATCTTTTCCTCCTTGCTTTCCCCGAAGGCCCTCTCGAAGCATCTGCTGTAGCCGCAGATTGCTTTAATTGGCTCTCCTCTCAGTCCCTCTATCAGCCTGTTCCCCAGGTCCTCCTCCCCTTCCCCCTTCCACTCTTCCAACTCCTTTTTCCATTTTTTTCCAAAATTTCCTTGAATTCTCTGTCTCTTTCTCTCGGGAGGTTAGCCAGGAACTCCACGCTAATTCCGTCCTCCCAATTCGGAAGAATATAATATAAAAGTATTTGAATAATTTGGAAAAGTTTACTAAAAATTCGGTCAATATTGAAGAAAAAGTATGTATTAAAATGATGTGTGCTAAATGATCGAAAATTTTGAAAGTAGAAATTTTATGAATTTCAAAATGAGAACATTTTACAATGACTGAAGTTTTCAGTTAAATTTTTCGGATTTTTGAAATCTTGAAGTTGAAATTTAAAATCACACGATTTTTGATTTTGGATTTACGAAAGTCTAAATCTGAATTATGAACATTGTAAATTTGTCATTTTTTATTCAAAACTACTCGATTCAACGAATTTCTAACATTTTTCTAACACGAAAACTTAGTATCTGAATACAATTTATACTTTGGAATGTGTTTTGTGTTTGAAAAATATTTAAATACAAAAATTTGCACATGCCCGATTTTTGTCAAGTTCTTAGATTTTTGAATATCTTCGTTTTTTCAAAAAATATTGACATTGGATATTTTCGAAAATAATAACATCAATAAATTCAAATTTGCAACTTAATCGTTTTTTCAAATGACCAAAATTTTATGAACTAATTATCAAGTGTAATATACCCTTCTATTTTTTGGATAATTTCACCATTTTTTTAATTTTGTGTTTATTTATACAATTTGTAAAATTTTGTTCCTATAATTCTCAAATTCAGAAAAATTTTGTTGATTCCAAAGAATTTTATTTATCAACTTATTTAAGAATTACCTGATTTTCAATTTTTACTGAATCTACATTTTCTAAAATATTTATCATTTCAAAATAACTTTCTAAAAAAACGAAAAAATGCTCCAAAATTCATCACATGCCCGTAATTTCAAATCGATCGATTATAAAAATCTAATTTTCATAAAAAAAAGGAGAATTTTGGACTTTTTTTCATTTTTCGAGCAAAAAGTCAAGCGAAAAAAAATCCTAATAGTCCTAAAAAAAATAAAACCTCAAGATTCTTACAATGTTAGAAAAATGTCTGAAATCTTAAATTCCATCCTATTTCAAACATATTGAAAACCATCAAAATATTCACAATTCCAAGAATCTGGACAATATGTAACAAAATTTTTAATTTTATTAATTCTTAATTCAAAACACTCTAATATCAATGAAAAAAAAAAAAAATCATACTATACATTTTAATTCTCAAGTTAATTTCGTAACATTTTTTGACAATTATTTGACTTATTAGAAAATTCTGAAATTCATAAATTTTTCATGACAATCCCCGGATTTTCTTATTTTCCCTGACCATAAAACATCATTTTCAAAAACTCAGACGAATAAATCCAATAAAACAATTGCCAAATCATCAACCCAATTTTACGTAACATAATTATAAAAATAGCCCGAAAATCAGCTTCCACAACAATCACTCAATTGCCCTCCAAAACCTCCTAAAATCCGAAAAAAACCGCAAAATTCATCCCATAAACCTTTCTCATTCCCTCGTTGTTCTTTCATAACATTTGATAACATTTATTAACAGTTACCACCTCTTCTCGACGCAACAACCAAAATCACGCGAAAAAAAATTGCACGATCTCGCGAAAATTCTTCCCACGTAACAGAAAAACCTCGAAAGAACGATGCAACAGCAAACACGAACAATGCCCAGGAATGCGAAAAGCTCGACAATTTTTTTGTTTACAACACAACGAGAGTTTAAAGGCCAGATGAATGACACGGGCCGCGACGCATGCGTTAAGAGGAAAATCGCGTTTTGTGGACACTGAACAGACGGGCCTTTCAGGGCCTTTGGCGAAAATGAAAACTCGTGTACCTGTGGAGCCGAACTGGTCGACCTGGTGAGGAGCCGCGTTGACCCCCGACCTTCCCAGACCGTCCAGATCTTGCCACATCTCGCCGAACTCGCGGATTCCGAAACACACGCGCATAGAACGTAAACGGTTTTCACCTTAGCGCCGCCATATTCTGCTTTGGAATGCCCGCGGAGCGGGAAAGTAAACATTTCCGTTACCGACAGTTGATGGCCTCTCCGCCATGTTTGATTTTGAACAAAGCGTATATAAGTTATGATGATTGATTAACGTCGTCGTCGTCGTCAACGACTCACTTATGAATCAGTTATGACTCAAGTTAAATCAAGATGTCGCTGTCGGCGCCAATCATGTGGGTGTATCCTAGTGTATCCCAATTATACACAATCTGCACAATCATATTATATATGTTTTTTTGTCACGTGTGTTGTGTTTCTTGAGTGTTAGCTTAGTGTTTGGGAGTTTGCTTATTACAGAAGTATAATAAATTTGTTGATTGAAATAATTTGATTCTAGTTTTACGATTGTTTACGATTATGGAGATAACTGGGACAAATTGGGGCATTGACAAGTATTGATATTCCCAATAAGTAAACAAAACATATGTGTGCATAGTTGATGGTGTACATTTCTAATTTACGTAATTTGGGAGTACGAAATTCTCCAGTACTCGAAAATGGCAACCTTGTGACATCAAAGACGATGAAAAATGACGTCTTGTGTTAAATATATTTACAATTTGCCGTATATTCCACACTTGGAACTTTGCCAATTGCTGAATCAAAATGATCGGTGGGAAGAATTGGCTGGTATAATGTTTTTTGTTGTTAATCACACTCATTACAGTACATACCTTCAATTTTTAGGTAATATCTCACGGTCTTTGAATTACTGAAATTTTTTCAACAGTTAAAATTTCAATTTTTGATTCATTTTCGAGATTTCGATGTTGAATTTTAAGAACCCTTAGAATTTCAAAAACTTGTCAAGTTAACAATTATTTTTTTTATTTTCCTTTTTTTCCCATAAAATGTAGAACCCACAATTCCAGAGCTGAAAAATCTCCAAATTCCTTGACTCGAGTCAAATTTTCTGAATTCGTTTTTTCTTTTTCTAATTTCCCTCTGAACACAATTCCAGCATACATGCACTACAACACATTGGAAATTGCGAATCTGCGGAAAGAAAAAGATCCAGCCAATGAATTACTTTTCATGTGGGGTCGATACAACCACACGGTTATGGAACTTTTTGTACTTCTTTCGCGTATAAAATATTACAAGGCCATGCTGCTTTTAAAAAACTACGTTGAGGAGGAGTTCCACAGTCTCATCCAGAATTCCGAAAATCAAGACCAACAAACCCCAAAAGAGAAAAAAAACTTCGGCGGCGGCTTCGAAGTCAATATCAAGGTCAACCAGCTGGAGGGGCCGAACATAAGGAAAATTTTGGACAGGTCGCCGAAGCTTGGGAGCAACTCCAACAATATTTTGCTGGCTACTCTCGAAGCTTTGCAACTCGAACTTCCAAACATGCCTAAAGTTTATTTTGACGAGCTTACAATTTGCACGGATAATTGGAGCGAAAAGAATATTCTTGGTCGGGGCGGTTTCGGGACGGTTTATAAAGGTTATTGGTTATTTCATTTTTATTTTTTTGGGAAAAGCACAGATTTCAGATCTTGATATTCAAAAATTCTAAACTTTAAAAATTAATAAAAAAAAAAGAAGTGAAGTCGAACATTTTTAATTTATTCCGAAATCTCAAAAAATGACAAAAAAGACCCGAGAAACGTATAAAAATACCCTACATTAAAAATTTCAAATTATAAAAATCCTTGAGTGCGAAATTTCTGTAATAAATTCAAAAATCAAAAATTTGCTAATCCTCCAACTACAAAGTACAAAAATTACGAATGGATCAATAAATTGTGACATTCTAGAATCCAAAATTTCTTTGAAATTCATTTTTACTCGTATTTCAGGAATTTGGAAACACACCAAAGTGGCCGTTAAGCGCATCGAATACAGGCGGGCTGCAGAGGTGGACGAGAGTTACGCCATCCAACTGGAACAGTCTTGCAGGGAGATAAAAATCCTCAACTCACGAGCCCACGACAATATTCTCCCGATTTACGGTTACAGCATGGGCGGGCAATTCCCATGCCTGATTTACCAATTTTTGCCCAATGGCTCTCTGGAAGATCGACTGCACTGCAAAGGAAATTCTTCGCCTTTGAACTGGTTGACACGCTTTGAAATCGCAAGAGGAACTGCTCGAGGCCTGCAATATTTGCATCAAATCGGGGATCGTCCTCTTATTCACGGGGATATAAAAACCGCGAATATTTTGTTGGATCAATTTTATGTCCCGAAAATCGGGGATTTCGGACTCGCTCGAGAAGGACTCAGGCAAACGTCCATGACGGTGAATAAATTGAAATTCGATTTTTTCGATACCTTTACGAAAACATGATTTTTAGAGAATTTTGCACTGATGATGAATATCGACTATTTCAGATGAGCCGAATTCACGGAACGAAGCCGTACCTGGCTCCGGAATTTCAACGCCAGGCCAAATTTTCCACGAAAATCGACACTTACAGTTACGGCGTCGTTTTGTTCGAACTGGCGACGGGTTTGCCGGCTCACGACCAGTCGAGAAAAGGAACGAAATTTCTCCGAGATTACGTGGAGACTTTCAATTCTGAGACCCTAATTTTGCACGCCGACAAGTTGGCCGGCGAAGAAAACAAAATCGAAGCTTTCCACAATTTCATGGTCCTCGGGAAATGTTGCACCACGAAAGACCCTAAGAATCGACCCGAAATGGAGTATGTCTACACGTTGCTGCGAGATTTATTGTCACACAATCACTCGTGAATCGAGCGATTAAACGACAGTGTCGAAATCGCGTTTGTTTTAAGCGGCTGGGGGGGCGTTTTTACCCGTATTTTATCGGTGTTCGATGAAAGATATTTTTTATCTCGAGTTTGTTGATCCTTGATTTTTGCGGATCGACGAACTTGAGGTAGCGATTTTCTTTAGAGGTGTTGAAGTTTGCGATTTTGCAATGTTAATGTTTTTTGATGACATTTTTGGAGATTGGTAGAATTTTACATGTCGATTTGAGAGGTTTTTGGAAATGTTTCTCTTGTTTGCGGAAATGGAAATTTTTGTGTTCGTCTTTTTTTGTGATTTTCGGAGGATTTTGTCTGTGATTCCGATAAAAAGAATTTTGTACCTTCGGTTGAGAACAATTTTTATTTTTTGATAATCGATTAATTTGCTGGAATAGCTTTTTTTGGAGGTAACGCATTTTTACACTTATGAGTGTTATTTAATAAACATTTCCAAAAAGTAAATGTGAACTATAATTTATAATTATAATGTGTACGAAATTTTCCTGAAAAAATTGTCATTTGTGAAAAGTGGAACGAATATACAAATATTTGTGTATTAAAGAGCACTAAGGCCGCAAATCCAACTACAAAGAAAATTTTTAACAAAACAAGGTTTTTTTACAGTCATTATTTTTAACTATCTTTCAATAATTACAAAACGTGTTGAAATATAGAAAAAGTAATGTAAAAATACATGAATATTGTTATTTGTTATATTTCATACACTTTTCGACAAACATTTCATAGAAGTGATATTATTCTAATTTTGTAATTGATAGAATATTTATCTAGCTTTTTTACTAATGAATCGCACAAGTTTTTATATTAACTACAACAAACGAACAAAAAATTGACTCAAAATGTATTCTTTTCATAAAGAAAAATTAATAACATTCATGTTAATGTTTATAAAATATATTGTTTCTTCTATTAGTATATGTTTAAAAATGTTATTGAATTCAAACTAAAGTTGAACATTTTCCTTTATAAATGAAAAAACGAACAACAAAAACTGGAAAAATCGATACAATTGAACAAAGAAAACGATATTGTGGAACATTTCAAAAAATTTATTGAAACAATCTACCAAAACTGTAGAATCTACAAAAAAACCGATAATCTTCGACAAAATAAAAAAATGGAACTTTTTTGATAAAAAATGTTGTCAAATTTCGAGAGACAAAATAAATGAAACTGAGTACATTCAACCGGAATTTATTTCTTTCCCGTCTAAGGATTAAAAGATTCGCGATCGTTGATCCGTTCCGCTTTTTTATCGGGCGGATGCAATTTTGATGAAAACGGTGACTATTTCATCCGAGAACAAGATTAAATTCGTGTTTCCATTAGATGACCCGCGTATAAATACCAAAACTCATGCGGATCGATTTCACAGTTTTTCCAAAATCATTAAGTGTACAATGTCTCGTAACATGTGTTTCATCGCGATTCTCGCAATTTTGGGTTTCGCGAGCTCTGTGAAAGGTGAATAGAAAATTTGTATTCTAATTCCTTTTTTTTTCACTTTTTAGTTTCGATACTTGAATTTGACGATTTTTCAGTTTTGGAATTCGAAAATGTATTTTTCGATTTCTTTTTTTTTTTTTTTTTTTTTTTTTTTTTTTTTTTTTTTTTTTTTCTTTTTTTTTTTTTTCTTTTTTTTTTTTTTTTTTTTTTTTTTTTTTCGAAATGGATATGATCGAGTGTAAAAAATTGTAAATTTCGAACTTTCGCTATTTGAAAACTTTTCAAGTCTTTTTTTTTTTTTTCAATGCAGTTGTTTGAGCGTGAAAAATTTTTGAATCTATAGGTTTTGCAATAGAAAATCAAATCGTGGGCGGACATAATGCCCCCGAGGGAGGTTTTCCTCATCAGGTTTCCATAAGAAGACGCGGGTTCCACATGTGTGGGGGGTCCATAATTGGAACACGTTGTATTTTGACCGCAGCTCATTGCGTCATTGAGTACGTTCTACATTGTTGTGAATTGATACTTGGCAATAATTATTGTCGATATAAGCTAAAAATTTCACTTTATCACTACACGAAAACTTTCCACATTTTTCTTAAATTGATGACTCGGAGCTTAAGAAAATGTAGTGCAATTAATCTGATTCCGTAATACACATTTTTAAATCAAAATTGTTCTTATTTTTTTTTTTTTTTTTCGAGAAATTTCCGTACGGCTGATAATTAGCGTAATAACATACTTAAAAAGTAAAATTTCAAAAAATAGCGAAAAAAAAGAAGAAATGGTAGTCGTCGCGGGGACAAATTTTCTGAACGAAACCGGAAAACGTTACAACGTTCGAGAAACGCATTACAATCCGAATTTCGATTTCTGGGGGCTCCAAAACGACGTTGGAATGCTTATTTTGGAAAATGACATCGCTTACGAAAAAAATATCAAACCTATTCAACTGTCGAAAAAAAACATCACGGAAGCTAATTACCCGGCTGTACTTTCGGGCTGGGGGCGGTTGGAGGTAAATAGGAATTTTTCGTAAACTTCCCTGTCGATTTCCCCTAACCAGTTGAGAGCGACGTTTTCTCCTCGTTTTCTTTAAGCGACGAGAAATTTCTCGAGCAAATTGAAATTTTTTAATTTTTCCGAAATCTTTTGAAAACATCAAATTTTTTGAATTTTTCGAGGAAATCGAAACATTCCGAATTTTCGAACAATTTCGAACTCAATAAATTCTGAAAAAATTTATAATTCTTGTAATTTTCTGAGAACTCAAAATTTCCGAATGTTTCGAAAACATTTCAATTTGGAAATTGAAATAAAAACATACAATTTTAAAATCTTTCGAAAAACTTGAGGATTCTCGAAGATTAAAAAAACTCGAATTCTCAAATTTTTTGAAAAACTCAAAATTTTTCAAATTTTGCGGAAAACATAAAATTTTCGCAATAAAAAGACATCGAAATTTTCGATTGTTTCCAAAATCTGACCATTTTCAAATTTTTCATGGAACTCTAAACTTCAAATTTTTCGAAAAACCGAAAATATTAGAATTTTCAGGAAAACTAAAAATTCACAAATATGTTGCAGAACTACAAATTTTCGGATTTCCGAAAAACTCGGAATTTTTTTATAAAAAAAACTTAAAATTCACGAGTGTTCCTAAAATCTAACAATTTTTAAAATTTTCTATAAAACTCCATTAAAAATTTTTCAGAAAATCCGACATTTTTAAATTACGAAAAAACGTCGGATTCCAAAAATTTCTGAAAGATTCAGAATTTTCAAATTTTTAGAACTCAAATTTGGCAAAAAACGATTAAAAATAAAATTATCGAAGATTTTTTAAACATACCAAGTTTGTTCGGAATGCAAATTCAATTAATTTTGTTCGAAAAACGTTCTGAATTAATTTTTTTATGATTTTACTGAGTCAAACGTCGCCTAAACGTCGCCTTTTGGAGAAGTTTCGGCGTCGAAATCTCGTCGCTCCCAGCTGGCTAGGGTAGAAAAGTTACAAGAAAATTTCTAAATTATAAAACATTTCCAGAAAATGTTCAAAAATGTACAGAAACTTGTAAAACTTGTAAAAGTTGAGTCAAAAATACAAAATTCTGTGGAATTGAAGTTTTTCCATAATTGGACCGCTCTATGCAATAACCGGTGGCGCGCTGGAAAAATCAAAATGGCGTGCAACTGGCTATTGCAGATAGCCGTTCATATTTTATTCAAATTGAAAATTTTTGAATTCAATAGTCTTAAAAATTTAACTTTTAGAGCCTTTCAATACTGAAATTTTATTACTAGACTCATGTTAACATTAAAAATGTCTTGAACAAATCGTATAATTTTTTCATTTCAGGCTGGCGGAGACATTCCCATTATGTTGCAAACAATAAATCTGAAAATCATCACGCGACAGGAGTGCAGAGCCCAACAATGGCGTGTGACAGAATCGCATATTTGCACTCTTACAAAAAAAGGGGAAGGGGCCTGCAATGTAAATGATTTTCTTTTTTTTTTTCTTCCCATTTCAAACCGAAGTTTGATTTTCAAGTGACTATTTTTTATTTCAAGGGCGATTCTGGAAGTCCGCTTCTCGCTGATGGAAAACAAGTTGGTCTAGTGTCTTTTGGAAGTCCTTGCGCAAAAGGAAAACCCGATGTTTATACCCGAGTTTTAAGTTTTTTGGAATGGATCGACGAAAAATGTCCTTCGAGGTTTAATGGAACGCTTATTTGAATAAAGGTTTCTTTTTTATAGAACCATGAATCGTGATTTATTTATACAATCTCGACACAAAAGTATTCAACAAAATCGTAATCATGCATGGGATGTCGGCGGTTTAGGGTTTTTCGCAATTTTAAACATCCAAATAACGCAAATTAAAAAGATTTGCGCTAAAATAAAAAATAATTTGTTAGGGAATTTATAGTCAAATAAGTCTCTCATGATCGTGCATGAGCATTTGCAGCGATTCGCGCATTTTCGGTGTAATGTACGTTGCAATGTCCATCAAATAAAAGTCTCTGGACTCTGGTGGTCTCTGATATAATCATAATGTTCTTACGTTTGTGAAATTCGATGCTCTTCACATTTGGAAAGTCACAAACTGGGAAACTGGGAAGCAATTTTCAATATTTTTGACATTAATTAATGCTTGGAATTGGACGTTAATTTATTAAAAAATAATGCTACTTTTTAAAGCATTACAATTTTTGCTATGGGGGAAACATGTACATAGTATTGCTTTCCCATTGAATAAAAAATGTTGTTTACTTAAATTTGCGATAATCTATCCAAGAATTATTTTACGTTACCGTTGCGTTACCGCTCATTATGTGACCGTAATTTTTACATCAGTAACCCCCCCGGTCCCCCCGCCGATAAATTACCGTAATTTACGGTAATAATACGGTAATTTTTACGTCACATTACCGGAAAATAAATTACCGGTAATTTTACATCTCTTGTAAAATGCGTAAAATGTACCCTCAATGTAATCAGTGCTACCATCCACTGCCATCAGATTGATTAGATGTGATGGATGTGATCAGATGGTCCCCGGCAGTCCCCGGCCCCCGCACACCCCTCTGGTCGCCGCACGCACACGGCTGCTGTAAGTGCTAATAATTGTCAGAAATTGCAGAAGTTGTGTTTATAAAAAAAAAGTAGAAATCAACGATCATGCAGTAAACAACTATAGTTTATAATTTGAAAATTTACTGGCAGCAGTGAGTAATTCTATACATCATTCTATACATTTCTTGGTATTTATGTATTACGACCCACAAGAAACCATCACGTTATTTATCTCTCGAAAAAACTATTTTTCAATGTTAGGGACAACAATTGTTTATAAATTGAACGTATATTTAAGAAAACGACACGAATTGTAGAAGACCTGGTCACCTAGGGTTACCAGACGCCCTAGATAAAAAATACAAATAAAGGTTTATAACCTAAAAATATACTTTTTAGAATGATGATTTATTTATTATTTTCTGATTAATTAGCGAGTTCCAGAAAAATAAAAAAAATCACTGAAAAATGACTAAATCAATCAATCATTAAACATATGAGTAAATCATAAAAAAAAAAAAATAAAACAAAAAAATGGAGGAAAAAAAAAATTTTTCAAAAAAAAAAAAAAAAAAAAAAAAAAAACAAAAAATTCCCCCCCCCCCCCCCCCCCAAATCCCACGTCTGGTAACTCAAGGTTACTTCCAGGTTCCCCCCGAAACCCCCCCTGGCGCCATGTACCGCCTACCGCTACTCACTCGGAGTCTGTGTCTCCGCAACATCCGTACCATGGTAGACGCGCGTTCCCAGGCGTCTGCGGTCCCGCTCTCAAGCCCCCAAGACATCCACACTCACCGCCCCAGGATAAACCTCCAAGAAGGCTACCTGGTGCACGGCTTCCTCGTGGACCAAATAACCCCCGTCCACGACTACTTCCTCACCGCCGTCAAACTGACCCACGCGAAAACCGGGGCCCATTACCTACACCTGGACCGCGACGACAGCAACAACGTCTTCTCCGTCGGCTTCCGAACAACCCCGACCGACTCCACAGGCCTGCCTCACATCCTGGAACACGTGACCTTGTCTGGCAGCGAAAACTACCCCTGCAAGGACACGTTCACGAAGATGCTCCGGAGGTCCCTGTCCACCTTCATGAACGCCATGACCTACCCCGACTTCACCATGTACCCCTTCTCCACCCAGAACCCAAAAGACTTCAGGAACCTGCAATCCGTGTACACGGACCTGGTGTTCCGGCCCCAACTCCGAGACCTGGACTTCCGCACCGAGGGCTGGAGGCTGGAGCACGAGGACGTGGGGGACAAGAACTCCCCGATCGTCTTCAAGGGCGTCGTCTTCAACGAGATGAAGGGCGTGTTCAACGAGAACCAGAACATTTTCATGGAGGCTCTGCTGAACACCTTGCTGCCTAGCAACACCTACAGCGTCATCGCCGGGGGCGATCCCCTGGTAATCCCGGAGCTGCGGCACAAGGACCTGGTGGACTTCCACAGGAAGCACTACCACCCTTCGAACGCCAGGTTCTACTCCTACGGGAACTTCTCCCTGGAAGAGCACCTCAAGTTCCTGGACGAGAGGTACCTGGGGGACCAGGAGAAACTTGACGTAAGTTCCACCAAGGTGCCTTCGGAGGAGAGGTGGACGTCGCCCCGGAAACACCACGTCTCTTGCAGGAGGGACCCTCTGGCCGCAGACTCGGAGAAGCAGAGCTCCATAGCTATCGCCCAGCTGTGCAGCGATATTACTGACCTTCAAACGAGCTTCGATTTGTACGTACTGTCGCAGTTGTTGCTGAAAGGACCGAACACGGCGTTTTATAAGAGTCTTGTGGATTCTAATATTGGGAGCGGATTCGCCAGTGTCACTGGGTACGATTCCTCGTGCAGGGATACTATGTTTGTTGTGGGTCTTCAGGGGGTGAGGCAGGGGGATTTTGAGAAGGTGGAGGAGGTTTATGGGGAGACCTTGGGGAAGGTCGTGGAGGAGGGGTTCAGGAAAGAGCAGGTTGACGCGGTTTTGCATGGGATCGAGTTGAATAGTAAACACCAGTCGTCGAACTTTGGGCTACATTTGTTGTTCAATTTCGCGCCGCTGTGGAACCATGACGGGGATGTCGTGAGTTCGTTGAGGATCAACGAGTTCGTGCGGAGATTTAAGGTAGTTAAATTAAAGGCAGTGTCGTCCGACTCCCATAAGGCCTTGTTCCATAGACAGTTAGTACCTCGGTATCCGATAGAGGCGCTGTTCCATAGACTCGGTCTGCTGTGCGAGAGAGACAGCGAATGGGTATACACCAAGAATAACATAGACATCAGCGCCTCTATCGGAAACCGAAGTACTGACTTTCTGTGGGGCGAAAAGACCGGAGACGGACGACACTGATTAAACTTGGTTTTGGGAGATTTGATGATTTTTTGGA